>JAJPUD010002521.1:0-50094 GCA_023553655.1 Myrmecobius fasciatus
CAAGTGTCCCAGTGGCAGAGTGTGCCCATGTGGATGGGCAAGGGGCACTTCCTCACTGGAGGAAGGAGGTCGGCACATCTGTCAGAGAAGGCTGAAGAGGGGACCCAGAAGGCAGGAGGAGTGCATTGGCTTATTTATGCTAGAGTGTAAATGGCTAAGTACATAAAGGGGTCAGAATGAGTGTGGGTCTTAGAACCCCTCATTTTAGGGGTGAGGAAACTGAGGCAAATCTTTTTCCTATGAACTCTCTTTGATATAAGGAATGGAGAGACAATGCTAGATATCTACAAGAGAGATAAGGCAAAAGAGAGCCTGGAGACTAAATTTCCAGATTGTCTGTTTATCTTTCTACCACAACGTTCAGCAAAGCACCCACTAAGACTGACTGACCTTAGCAAAGTTTTACTTCAGGTTTCCCCCTTCTCCAGGAAGTCTTCCCCGATTTACTGCCCTCCCTCCACCTTCTCCTTAGCAAAAACCCAAAACAAAACCAAAACTCCATCAAAGGCCCCTCCCTGGCCTTCTCTCTCTCATCGCTCTAACTGGGTTGTCCAGTCCTTCCTCCATCTGCTGCCCAGCGATCTGGCCAGGTTTTGGGCTTGGATGAACCCCAGAGCCGGCGTGGGGGAGGGGGCTGCAGACCCAGGCCTTGGTCGCTCCAATCTCTTGCTTCTCCTTGGCGGCACCAGCTCCAAGGTCATCCCCATCCCCCAGACTCCCACAATCAAGCTCAGGCTCATAATTATGCTCCATCTCCTGTTGCCGCCCACCTCCCGTCCCCCACTGCGCCTGAGAGATGCTGGCTGTACCCTAGCACCTCCTCCCCAAACCCCCAGCCCAGGGAACCGGGTGTTCGTTCTCCCGCTCCCGGGAGAGCGCCGCCGTGTGCCCAGCAGGCTCTGCCCAGGGCCAGGAGGCAGTGGGCTGGCATTCGGTACCCGTCTCTTAGCTATTAGCATTCCCCTCTGTCTCCTCACACTTCTGGGAGTCAGTGCCCAGCCTGCCAACTGCAGCAAAGCTCCAGTCATCGAAACCTGCCTCGGAGAGGCAGATGCTGTGTTCCGACAGAGCCAGCCTCCCTTCCCCAGCTCGAGCGGAGCATTTTGTCCCCTCGGAGGGGTGGGGGAGCCTGATTCCCAGCAATCAGCACTGCAAGTGTTCTTTTTGGGGGGCAGGGTGAGCAAGACTCCATATGCTCATGACCTCCCACGACCTTAGGACCAGCTGGTCCACCCCCTATAGAAACAAGAGTCCCCTCTAAAATAGCCCCAATCTCCCTTTCAAGGCCTTTATTGGGGGTGGGCAGCTCACTTCCTCCCAAGACAGCCCGTGTCACATATGAGAAGCTCTTTCTCTGAAATCCTCCCAGACATCAGGCTTCAACCCCTACCCATAGATCCTGGTCCTGCCCTCTGGGGCCACAGTTACCTAAAAGGATAAAGGCCCTTTTTCATCAACTGAGAACGAATCCCAAGCTTTTAAGGGGCAGATGGAAGGGGCTCGCCCTTTGGCGGTTTCTAAAAAGAAGAAAAACTCTTTCAGGGGGACAGCAAGTTTTGTAAGTTCTTATTTTATTGGTATAGGGAACTTCTAGAACGGAAACTACCTCCACAGATACAGATGGACAGCTCATGGATCCAAGACCACGGAGTTGCCTTAAAGGTGGAGAGCTGGCCCTATGTGACCGAACTCAATGCTCTTCGATCAGACTGGTCACAGACTCAGAGCCGGATGAGGCAGTAGGAGTCCTCAGATCCAATTCTCTTTTCTTACAAAGGAGGAAACTGGGGCTTAAGTTTGAATTAATTAAATGATTTGCCGGGAGGAACAGACTGGTGTTTGTCAGAAGCAGAATTTGAATCCAGAACTTCCTCTCTCCAAAATCACCTTTAAGTGAGATTGGACTCTGCTGCTTTGGGGAGCTTGAGGTTCTCCAGATGCAGGCAGGGGACCCACAGTTTCCTATATGTTGTCATTGTTTGGGAGCATCCACAAGGCCTGGTGCCCGGGGTGCTGCTTTTGTAGGATAGAGCGGGGGACCCCCCCCCCCCAGGAAGGACAGCAGGGACCCGTGAGCCGGCCTCCGGAGTCCGGCAATGGCCAGGAGCTCCAGTTTCTGCTTTTGCTTAACATCTGTGGCCATGAGTGACTCATCTAATTAGTGACTGGGGAAGCGACACCTCAGCCTCACATCCCAAATTCAATTTCCAAAGGTGTGAGGGCGTCACGTGAGCAGCCGAGGCTGTGGGGGCTGGACTATGATCCCCTGGCAGAGGACTCAGAGATCCGCCCATAAGGAGGGGACCGGCTGCGGTTTTCTGTCTGCGGTGCTGATGGGTGTGGGGGGGCAGCCAGCATGGGAGGATGGACCTTCTGAAACACATCTTCTGCTGCTCCCACCTGAAAGCCCCTTGGCAAGCTCTGGGGACTCAGTTTCCCCTTCTGTAAGAAGACAGGAGGGGCTCCGTATCAATGACCCCATAATTGCCAGCTCTGCAATTGTCTAACTAGAAATCCTGGGCAAGTAGTGTAAAC
The DNA here is from genome assembly GCA_023553655.1 of Myrmecobius fasciatus. Classification (NCBI taxonomy): domain Eukaryota; kingdom Metazoa; phylum Chordata; class Mammalia; order Dasyuromorphia; family Myrmecobiidae; genus Myrmecobius; species Myrmecobius fasciatus. Next base: position 2,536 of record JAJPUD010002521.1, read on the forward strand.
AATCCGGGCCTCAGTTTCCCTCATCTGTAAAATAAGGTCAATCTTTAAGTTTAGTGTAAAGAACCCAGACTGAATTTCTGTATCACTAGGATAAAGGGTAATTGTGAAGTTTCCACAATCCTAAATCACTTCCTCAGCTTCCTTACTTATAGAATAAGAAGGAAGAGTCTAGACTAAAGCCCCCAGATCTTCTTCCTTCCCCACTCTGGGCCTCAGTTTCCCATTTTAGGAATGGAGGGGTTGGCGAAGGGGGCCCGCACGGCGTCGGTCTCGGAGCCCAAAATGCTGCCAGACAGAAGCGCCTGGCAGCAAGGGCTCTGTTTCCAGTTAAACCTCCGGGGAAGGAGGGAGGTTGGGGGGTGCCGTCTCCCCGAGGTGCAGGCCCCGTTCTGGGGAAGCTGCAGGGTTTTCTCCCTGACAAAGGAGCATTCCTGGGCACTGCATCCCCGTCTGGCAGGGCAGAGGAGGGGCAGAGGGGCGGCCGGGCCTCGTTGCCCCGGGCTGTTCCTCTTTTCGCCATATATGGCCAGGAGCCTGGAAGGCTGGGTCACCCAGCTCAGCCGGGATGAAGGCAATCTGGTATCCAGCCTGTTTGTCTTTACTGGAAATCTGATGAATCCATCTAGGAAACATTTACTGAAAGGCCCAAGGGCTGGGCCCGGACCCAGGAGGCAGCGAAACCGTGGGCAGGTAGGCAGAAATGGCCGCCCTCCAGAGCAAGGAGAAAGCGAGAACCCCCCCCCCCGGGATCAGAACTGAGGACACAGGCAGCCCCCAAGCCCCAGGCCGGCCCACCCTGGAGGTTTCCCTCCAGATCGTCCGTCAGGGCCAAGCTCCCGGCCCTCCAAAATGAACCGTGCGCCATTCAAGTGCCATTTTATTTTATAGGAAGAGAGAGGTGCATGGAACCAAAGTTCTCAACAGAGTTTCCCGCAACAAGGAAGAAACTGGACAAAGCAAGGAGACCAGGAGACGCATCAGAGAGCCCTCTCCCTGGGGAGAAAGGCTTCTGCTATTTAAGGATGCCGTTAATTATCTGAGCCATAACTAGGGCTGGGTGACCGGGACTTTGTCCCTGTGTGTCGGGGTGACTGCTGTGGGGGGCAGGGGGAGAAGCACTATACTTTTACCCCATGGGAAACTTCCCTCCTGGAAACTATTATTAGTTACTATTATATTATACACATTATATACTAGTATATGTTATTATTATTATAATATTGTTACATATGTATATTATGTTATATACTACTATATTACCAACTATAATGTTCATATTATGTTATATACTATTATATTACCAACTATAATGTTTAGAACAACACTTGCAACCCCCCTTCCTCCTCTGGTCCCCGGCCAGCTCCACCACAGTCTCACGGCTGTACCTGTCCCATCTCTCAGATCTATCTCCATGCACCCCAACAATAAAAAACTCACTTATCTTTGCCTCTTTCCCTCCATCTTAGCATCGTCCCGAAGTACGAGAAACACTAAATAATCCAATGGATTTTCTTTGTTTCATTCCTTCCTTCCTCACCTTGCCTTTGTCCCCTCCACACCAAGTCGCCCCTTGACCCCTTTCAGCCATGTGAGCCACCTGAGGGCAGCCCCTTCCACACTGGGACGGACCTTAAACCATCTCATAATGATTTTCTGTATCTGAAATCTGTCCTGGGAGTGACTGCCACCCCTTCCAAGTATCTTAACTAGTCATCAGCAGATTCATCTTAATCACCCACAGGTGCTAGGTGGCGCAGTATGCCCAGCATTGGGTCCAAAGATGAGAACACCCAAGTTTGTGCCCGACCTCAAACACTCGCCAGATGAGTGGGCAAGACGCTACCATGTCTTAGCTTCAGTTTCCTCCTCTGTGAAGTGGGGAGAGTCATAGCACTTCTCCAGCACGGATTTTGTGAGGATCAAATGAGATGGTATCTGTAAATTGTTTAGCAGTATCCCTCACACAGTAGGTGCTTTAGCAATGTCTATTTCCTTCCATGCTTAGAATGAAGCTCCTCAAGAGCAGGAACAACACTCTCTTGTTTATTTGTTTGTCTAGTGATTATTAAAGTACAATTTATACAGTAGGCATATAGCAAATGCTTATTGAACTTAATTAAACTTGGCCCTAGTGAAGTGCTTCACCTCAGCTCCCTCATTCACCAGATTAAGATAGCCTCGACCTCTTAGGGTTACTGTGAAGAGATAATAGATGCAAAAGCTTTGGATAGCAGAAGGTTAGCAATTTTATGCTGGAGACGTTATTCATGAAGATGGAGGTTTAGGATTGGGGAGAAAGAGAGGCTAAATGGAGCTCAGTATCCATCCCATAATAGCCTCGGTCTGCAAGGGAGGTGGCCTAGGTTACGGAAGGCAAGGATGGGAAAGGCCAGCTGGGCACATCCTACTGAGTCACTAAGGCTTCAAGGATGAGCCCAGAAGCTGGACCAGAAGCCCAAGTAGCTGAGCAATGGGCTCAGAAGCTCACCAGCTGCTCCTTCATCCTCCAGAAGATGCTCTACCAGGGAGTATCCAACATACACAGATGGATGGATGGATGATATAGATAACAGATGGATGGATAGATGATATAGATGATGGATGGATGGATAGATGATGGATAGATGATAGATGATTGATGGATAGAAGATATTTGATGGATAAATAGATAATGGATAGATAGATGATGGATAGATGGATAGATGATGGGTAGATTATAGATGGATAGATATTATGGATAAATTATAGATGATGGATAGATAGATGGATGATAGATGATGGATAGATGATGGATGGATAGATGATACAGAAAATGGATGGATAGATGATATAGATAACAGATGGATGGATAGATGATATAGATGATGGATAAATATAGATGAATAGATAATGGATGAATATAGATGGATAGATAGATGATAAATGGATGGATAGATGATGGATGAATAGATGGATGATAGATTAGATAGATGATGGATGGATAGATAGATGATAGATGGATAGATAGATCATGGATGGATGGATGGATGGAAGGATAGGTGATGGATGGATAGATAGATGATGGATAGATAATGGATAGATAGGTAGGTAGGTAGATGATGGATAGATAGATGGATAGATTAGATTAGATAGATGGTTGAATGGATGGATAAATAGATACACACACACAGCGGTCAAGGAATTGAAAGAGGGAAAAGCTCTAACATTTGTGTTGGGGCAGGGGATAAAGAAAGGTCTTGTAGAAGAGGTTCCCTTCCCTTCCCCGCCAGTCGTAGGAACATGGCCAGGCTCTTTGAGCTTCAGCCCTCCTTTGCAAAATGGAAATATAAATTCCGGAGCATCTCCCTCATGCGAATGGGGCAAAAAAAAAAAATTGTAATAATAGATTGAAAGCACCACGCAAGTTTTAATGTCAATGTAGAAATGCCAGCTCTTATTAATATTAGCCACCCTAGAGCTGGATCTCATGATCAAAATAAACACCTACATTCCAGAAGCAGAATTTTCTGGCTTTAAAAAAAGAAAGAAAGAAAGAAACTACCTGCACTTGTAAAATAAATAAAGAAAATCAGCCTCCAGTGGCTCCCTCAGGCCGTGCTGCCTATGGGTGGGCGGCCTTATCCAGACTCCCCTGGTTCCTGCTCTGAGGAAGGCATCCCAGCAAGGCAGATCCCTCCTAGGCCTTATGCTCATGGGTCGGCCCCTTCTTTGTGATCCGGCAAAGTAGCCAGAGACTTATTCTCACTGAGAATCACAGAGTTTCAGTTTTTCCCTCCTCGGTGACAGGGAAAATGATCCATGATCCCTCTCCACAATCTAGAAAGGGCCCTGTAAGTTGTAAGGTTATTGGGAAATGTGCTTCAGTGGGAAGGATGAACTGGAAAAGCCAAGGTTAAGCGACTTGGATCTGAAGGTCATGGAAAAATAGGAGCTTCGGGCCTCGGAGGGGAGATACCCTCACGTTTTCCAAGGTGGTAGAATGACAGCTGTAAACACCAATTCTTCGTTCCGATTCAACTCAACTCACTTCCAAAATTACAGACTTTAATCCCTCATATTTGCAAAGGACTTTACTAGGTTCTTGAGATGAGAATGTTTTTTACATTTTCCCTGCCCTCAGAGAGTTGACTTCTTAAGTATCTGACTAAGCATGGGATGCATCGGAGAGCTTTCTTGCCCCTCCTTCCATGTGCTAGGCTGTCTCCCATCTCCAGACCTTGTCTCCTGCCCTCATGCTTGGATCACATTACCTCCTCCCTGACCGTTATCTCCTCAAGACTCAGCTCCTGATCTCCACACTCGGATGCTAATGCCCTCGTCCTGCCCCCAAGAAGAAATCTCCTTGTATTCATCCTGTGAGCACCCAGCTGTCCTCCAGAGAGATGCAAACTCCCAGCAGGCCCGAAGGATTATATTTTTGTCTTTTGTGTCTGTCCCTAGCATCAAATACAGTTCATGGCACATATTGGTTATTCCGTAAGTGTTTGCTGATTAATTGAGGGGAAAGGGGGCAACATGGCAGGCTTCCTAGTGTTTTCATCTATTAAAAGGGCCAGGGGCCACAGAACTAGAGCGATGCCCTGAGAGATGCCTCCTAGCTCGCTATCTGTGACTCTAAAGAAAAATTTATAGAAAGAAAAAGTATTCATCGGGGAAAGGGGAAGGAAGAAGTCTCTTAGGTGCACATCCAAAGAAGAGAGGGATTTGGGTGAAGAGACATGAGCACGCCCACAAAAATCATAAAATGAATCCTCAGTCTCCCCGTGCATCTTGGGATTATTGGAAAGAAAAGCCAGAAGGACTCCATCTCAGGCTGCCTTTTCTCTCTCCCCCAGTCCCTCTTGGTAGTGAGCAGTTTGTCACGTCTCCAAGGGAAGCCAGCCGGTCTCCTCCAAGGCAGAGCCATCTCAAAAACATCTCATCTGTCTGGGAGGCAGGAAGACCAGTTGGAATAGCGCGTTCCGAGCGTTCGCTAGAAAACACTCCTTGTTCTCGCTGTCAAAATAATTCTGTATTAAACTTCTGGGATATGTGACTAATATGCCTGGAACCTGTGTGGAGCGACTGGTTTATTTATTTTAGGGAGGAGGGAGGTGGAGGAGAAGAGGAGAAAAGAAAGAGGGGGGGAAGGAATGGAGGAAGAGAGGAGGAGGGGAAGGGAAGGAGGGAAGGAGGAAAGGAGGGATGGAAGGAGGGAAAGAAGGAATGAGGGATGGAGGGAAGGAGGGAAATGAGGAAGGGAGGGAAGGAAGAAGGAAAGGAGAAAAGGAGGAAAGGAAGGAAGGAGGAAAGGAAGGAAGGAAGAAGAGGGAAGGGAAGAAGAAGAAGGAAGGAAAGAAGAAGAGGGAAGGAAGGAAGGGGGAGGAAGGGAGAAAGGGGAAGAAAGGAGAAGGAAGGAGGGAGAAGGAGGAAGGGAAGGAGAGAGAAGGAGGGAAGGAAGAAATTCTGGCAGCTCTGCAATCCAGCCTTAGCTCCCAGGAACCAAGCTGAAACATGGAGAATCCAAAGCAAAGGGTGGGGTTTGCAGGGAAAGGCCGCTGGCTTCCCACGATGCACAAGGATGCCTCAGCGTTCCTAAAAAGCCTTTCGGCCACTGCCACCGGGAAGGCGGCTCGGCCCACAGGCGAGCGGGGAGGGCGCGGCTGCCTGGCCGTCCCCCCAGCCTCTGGCCCCAGCTCCTGGGAGCTGCCCTTCCCCGCTGCCTTCTCCAAATATGGCAGCCTTGCTGCTGGTTGGAGTCAGTGGGTGGGTGGGAGGTGGGGGATGGAGGCTGCCTTCAATGGGAAACAGATGAGGTGATCGAGGTTAATAAATCCAAAACAAATCCTTTTTTATGAACTGGAAAATAATTTTTGACTGAAATCAGCCACTTGCTTGAAGATTCTGATTTTTTTCCTGGTGGGCCACAGGCCCACAGGGAGCAAGTGGAGGAGGAGGAAAGGGGGAGCTGGCCAGGAGGATGACGAGCACGGAGGAGGCTGGCCAGAGAGTCAGCGCCCGCCCGGGCCCTGGTGGGCATCTTCTGTTGATCCTGGGCTGGGAACTTTCGCTCCAGAGCTGGCTGGGACAGAACTGCCTTTCGAAAACATATTTTCCCTTTCCCTCCCCCTCTCCCCTCTTTTGCCTCCTCTTCCCCCCTCCTTTCAACCTTTAAAAAATAAATAAAACAAAACCCTTCAGCCTCTCCAAAAGGGAGAAGGGGAGGGAAGAGCCGCCCATGGTTCTCAGTACATTCCATCCCTGGAGGGGAAGGGGGAACCTCTTCCTGAGCCCGAATTCCGACTTTAAAGTTCCCAGCAGACTTTCACTTCCTTCTTCACTCCACCCACTTCTCTCTACTTTTACTTCAGCCTCCCCTGTTCATTTCCCCCACCCATTTCCCCCCTTCTGCCTCTCTTAACTCCACATCTACCTAGACTGCACAATACCCCCCCCATGCTCAGATGTGCACTAAAAATAATCTTGATGAGCCAATATTTGCTTCCTTAGAACCACACATCTAGAACAGGGAGGGATCTAAGTCCCTAAAGGAGACCCTCAGCTCAAACCCCTCATTTTATAGGTCATAGAACCAAAGGCCACCTAATCCAACCACCTCATTTCAGAGCGGGAAGAGAAGGTCAGGAACCCTAAGTCTAGAACAGGAAGGAACACAGGGCTGACCACCCAGTCCTACAGAAGCCCACGAAAGCCAGCAGACTTGTCCAGTGTCCCAGAATCAATGTGTCAGAGGCAAGAATGGCTTTGCAAACCACATCTGAGCTCTTGTCACTCACGGCTCCCTCTGACTCGTGATGGAGGTTTTACTCTCTACAAGTAACTGGTTTCAGTCAAGATTTTACCTGCTAAGAAAAGTTAAATCTGACCCACATGGTACAAGGCACATGCCCAGGTCTTTGACCTATTGGAGCGAGAACTAGAAAATTTCATTTGTACCAGTGAATTTCAAGGAAGTCTGGTCAACAAGCATTTAAAAAGACTACTATGGGCAGCTAGGTGATGCAGTGGATAGAGCACCAGACCTGAAGTCAGGAGATCCTGAGTTCAAATCTGGCCTCAGACACTTAACACTTCCTGACTGTATGACCCTGGGCAAGTCACTTAACCCCAATTGCCTCAGCAAAAAAAAAAAAAAAAGAAGAAGAAAAAAAAAAAAGAAAAGAAAAGAAAAAGAAAAAGAAAAGGAAATCCTTCACTTCAAGAATTACATATATGCATATATAATGACATATATCAACAATTCTTTGCATTATTCAGGAGATCAAAGACCTTGGCCCTGGTCACAAGGCTAGTGTCACAGGCGGGATTGGAACACGTAACCCCTTACTTCAAATGTAGCTCACCCCAGCTAGGTCTGCCAGCCATCTCAGGGCCCCCCTTCCAAAAACCACTGCCCTGATCCATAGCCCCCATAAACACTCTTCCTCCTCAATGCCATTGGACAGCAGAAGATCAGATCTGAGATTAAATTAAATTCATACTCAGGTGTGAACAGCTCCTGGAGCTCTCAGAAGGACTGATAATTCTCTGTTTTCTATGGATTTTTTTAAGGGCTCCTTGAGTCAAATGAATTTCTAATTCCCACGAGTGTTCCTGCCCTCCCCCATGTCTGACACTTGAGATTTTTTGCACATCAACCACGTTCCCTAATTAGATTGCAGTAGAAGGCCACCTAGAGCAGTATCCAGGGGCTGCCCGAGCATTCTGGCTCCAAAGGGAAAGTGTGGCCAACGCTTGGGAGCTCCTGCCTTTAGGAAAGGAGCTTCCCTCTCAGGAAATGGTGGCTAGCGTCTCTGGAAGCCCACTTCAGTTAGTTGTCTCTCCATTTCTTCACGTCACAGGAAGAGGCCGGACTCAAAGGCTTCCCAGAATTCGTTCAGATGGAGATCTATGACCTCGGCAACATTGGAAATAAGGACCGCGAGTAGTCCCGACTCAACAGATCCCAACATGCTAGAATAATGTGGGGAGGAAGGGGGGCCCCACACAGGATTCTGAGACAGGATCAAAACTTGCAAGTAACTGGGATGAGACCTATGACCACGGAGGCCGAGGAGAAGGTCTGGCCTTGAGATTTCCCTGGAAACTCCCAAGTGGGAAAATTGCCCATTCAGTGCAGGGCAGCTTTTCTCTTCAACTTTCTGTCTTAGGGAAACACCTAAATACTAAGAGGTGGTCAGTCAATACACCTACTGTGCGCCAGACACCACACTAAGTGCTAGGGATGCAAAAAGAGGTAAACGACAGTCCTTCAGGAAGCTCACATTCTAACAGGGGAGACAAAAAGTAAACAACCACATACAGACAAGCGAGAGAATAAAGACATAGGGAGATATACAGATAATAGAGGAAATAAATAAGTGAAGGACGGCACTAGAATTAAGAGGAGTTGGGAAAGGCTTTCTGGGAAAGATGGGATATTTTTTTTAACGGGAACTTGAAGGAAGCCTGGGGAGCCGGGATGCAGAGATGAGGAGGGAGCATGTACCTGGCAGGGGGAAAATTGGAAAAAATACCCAGAGCAGAGAGATAAAGTGACTTGTTGGAGGAACAGCCAGGGGCCAGAGTCATTGGTCTGAAGAATATGTGTCGGGGAATTAAGGTACAAGTACTGGAAAGGCGAGCGAGCTGGAAGAAGGATATGAAAAGCTTTGAATGTCATGTTATCGTGTCTGCAGAATTTAATGTCTGAAAAACAAAAACAAACCCTGCTATGCTTAGCACAGCCCTGCCAGGGAAGCACCATGAGTACTGCCAACACAACCAACCACTAGGATGACCGAGATTAAGAATATTTGGAAGGATTAAGCCATATTGATTAGAAATGTCTTTTTTTTTTTAATTCACAATGAAAGAAAGCAAATATTTCTTGTCAAATACATTTCTTTGCAAAGTGACGCCCGTGATCATTTTCGTGTTAAAGCTGCCTCAAGCCTGGATGTCTCCTCTTATTCGGTACCATTTTCTCAATTTTATGGAGGAGAAAAATGGAAAGTACAGAAGATACCAGCTCTACAACTGGAAGAGACCTCCTAAGCCATCCAATCCTACCCCTGTTATAGGAGAGATAACAGAAAGAAGAGACAGACAGAGCAAGTGAGGAAAAACCTTTTAATTGCTGTGTATTTATGGAGGGAGGAAAGAAAGGAAGGAAGAGACAAAGAGAGAAAGAGAAAGAAAGAGAGAAGCATACATCTGAATAACATTAGCACTACTAGAGATCAAAAACTCCTTGCAGATTTCTGGTCATATGTTATTAGTGATAAATGGGCAGGCTACTGAACTGACTGAAATTTCAAAAAAGATTTGAATCGGGGGGAAAGGAGGGAGACAGAGACAGAGAATTGTTATTATCTTTACCCTATCAAAGTACTCAAAACCTCAACAAGCATCTATTTAGCACCTACTATCTTCCAGGCTCAATCAATTCCAACCTGAAGGACTGGATCCCAAGCTATAACCAAGAAACTCTGTGCCCAAAGCACTTAGTTGGAGCAAGAGATTGGCAAGATTCGGTCACCACAGGTAACTTCCACCACCACCTCAGATGTTGCCCTGGTACAGAAACCCTATCTCCACTTACCCATTAAGAAATATGGATTTTGAATACCATAACTATGCCAAAAGGAAACAATTTTTTTTTTTAAGGAAAAAGAATCTTTTTAGTTCAAAAAAGCAGTCATGGCTTTGATGTGGTGGCTAAGAATTGGAAATTGATGGGATACCCATCAATCGAGGAATGGCTGGACAAGTTGTAGTATGTGATTACATCAGAAAATTATTGACAAACAGGATGATGTTAGAAAATACCTGGAAAGATACATAAACTGATAAAAATAAAATGAGCAGAAACAGGAGAATATTGTATTCGGAAACAGCAATAATATACAAATAAATGTGAATGAATTGGCTATTCTCAGCAATACGCTATTCAAGATAGTCCCAAAGGCCTAGTGAAAAAAATGCTATCTACCTCTAGAAAAAGATTTGTCATCTGAATATAGACTGAAGTATACTATTTTCTCTTTTTTTCTTATTTCCTTCCTTCTTTTTTTCTTATTTCCTTCCTTCCTTTTTTCTTTTTTATTTGTTTTCTTGCACAAAATGACTAATGTGGAAATATTTTGTATGATTACAGATGTATAACTTATATCAGATTGCTTTCCATCTGAGGGAGGCGGGAAAGAGGAATAGAATTTGGAAGTCAAAACTTATAAAAACTCATGAATGTTAAAAAAAATTACAGGTAACTGGGGAAAAATAAAATATTATTGAAAAAAACCATAATCTGGCCCCTCTCCCTCAAAAAAAGAAATATGAACTTGGGGTTTTTTTCTGCTGGCTCAATTACCCTTTCATTTAAAATCTTTATCTATGGTATGTTTCATTCAGACCCAGTAAGTGAAGAGGCAGCACTTCAAAAATCACCCCAAAATGCAACTGGATGGGGAGGTATTTCATCACAATGAGACCCTGGCATCCCAGGGGCACTGGGACTTGGACTTTCTGCATCAAGCCTTCTCCAGGGAGAGGCTCATGACATCAACAAAGGACCCAGCAAGGGGCTCCATTTGTCCCTCAGGAGGGCTGCTGTCTCTTCCCCATGCACTATGCAGGCTCCCCATTCATTTCCTAAACATGCTCTCCTTTTCCTGTGCTTAAACATGAGCCTTCCTGAGCCGTCTGCCCGCTGGGGATTTCCCGTAAGTAGGTCACTGAATCTCACCCCAGGATCCAGGATCTCGCCAAGGTTTTCGTCATTTCTACTAATACCCTGAAGAGGCTGCATTTGGGGGCCGGCCACAGGGAGCTGAAGGAATACATAGGCTTTTCTGAGCATGCTATGTATCTACAAATATAATGTGGCTTGAGATTTGGGGGGAAACAAATCCCTCACAATCAAAATCTTTCTAAAAAATAAACAAGATGACAAATCAGTCTCCAAATCAGGGGGGCAACACAGGGAATTTTCAACCTGACTTCTTTGACAAAATTGGTGATAATTTCAACCGTAAAACTCAAACGCCATAAGCATCTTTTAGACATCTTCTAGCTACAGTGTCCTAGACCAGGTGCTAGAATAAAATAGCAAAGAGCAAGGAGTTTAACTTGCTATGAAACCAGAGAATCTGAGAACTGGGAGGAGGACCAGAGGCCATCCCAAATAGGAATAGAATCCCCCACAAGAAAACTGACAGACACCTAAGAAGGATCTTCACATGCTCATTGACCTGGACCTACAGGCCTAAGCCAGTGATCCCTTGGGCCAGGGCACCAGGATTCTTAGACAACGTGGGCCGGGGCTGCCCATCCATCGCCTGGCTCTCGGAGCCTTCCCAGTAACATCTTCTCATTCAGGGAAATGATGAAGGGAAACTCCACAAAGCATCTACTTAACAGCCATTTGGGCTCAGGATGTCTGTGGCTCCCATCTGCCCCAAGAAGAGAACCTGGGACACTGTTGTGTGGGAAGGCACAGAAGGTGGAGATCTCTCGGCTCTTACTGGTGATTCAAGTTTAAATTGGATCCCCAGTGGGGTTGTCTAGCCTTGCCCAACTCCCAAGTGTGGCTTGGGACTCAGTTCCTGACTTCCTCCCCTGGACATTGCCACAAAGTGCCTCAGTCAATCACTATGGCCAAAGACCATAGTGTCCATCCACAAGCATTTATTTAAATCCCCAGATGTCACACTAAGTCCTGTGGATACCAAGAAAGGCAAACAGAGCCCTGACTCTCAAGGAACTCTTATTGCAATGGAGAAGATTTTATAGATATATGCATATGTATATATATTAATATATATGTATGTATATGTATATATGTATATTTGTGTGTAGAGATGTATACACATGCAGATATACAAGTATAAGTATACATTTAATATACATTAAAATATATATCTATATATATATATATATACACACATATATATTAACTGACACATAAAAGAAAGAGAATAGACAGAAAATAGTCTGTTATTGTTGTTCAGTCATTTTTCAATCACATCCAACTCTTCATGACCCCGTTTGAGTTTTCTTGGCAGATACTGAAGGTTTTCCACTTGGGCCTCTAGCTCATTTTACAGATGAGCAAACTGAGGCAAGCAGGCTAAGTGATGTGTCCAAGGCCATGCTGCTAGGAAGTGTCTGGGGCTGGATTTGAACTTAGGAAGATGGTGAGTCATCCTGCCTCCAAGGCCCAGTACTCTGTGCACCATGGTACACCCTCACTGGCGAGAGAAAGTGATCTGAAGACTACCTTCCATAAAAGAGAGGAAGAAAAAAAAAAAGGGAGTTTTTCCTCTTCTACCTCTTTTACTGGCAGTGTGATCTCTAGCAGGTCCTTTCATGTCTCAGGGCTTCAGTTCACTCATCTGTAAAAGAAAGTTGGACTATCTGGCCCTTCTACTTCACCTATGACCCAATGACCATAAAGTAGGGATATTAACTGAGGAGGGAAAAAGCAAGTTAAATTGTTTGAGGAGTAGACAGTTTAACCCAGAGGACCAAGAACCAGGATCTTTGGTTTAAGGGGGAGCTCTTTGAGACAATGCCCAAATAACCAGGGGGTTACAAATGCTGAGATGTGGCCATCGAGGCAAGGGGTGAAAGCGCCCATTGGTGGCCTTGGCAGAAGCAGGAAAGCTGTTTCCATTTTTAGAGCCTGGTGATTCCAGCCAAAAATTCTAGCAGTCCTGACTGAAAGTCCTTTACCTTGTAGAAGAAAGAGAGAAAGGAGGAAGAAAAGCAAAAGGGATGGTGAGAAGTCAGTCTGACATCACCTTATTTTTTTTAATCTGAGTTCAGTGTTCATGTCATGGTAGAACCATCCTCTGAGTAAACGTTGGGCTCAAACACACCTGGTAGGACAGCTATTTGTGTGGTGTCCTATAAATAGGAAACAACTATTTGTAAATACATTAGAGGCTAGCTTATATTTCTGTTGTCCTTAAAAGCATCTCTTCTTAAACTAAACACAATAGTTGTTGAATTAGTGTTCCCTATTGGGACTAAACAACAATCCCAAGGTGACTGGTGTTTCTTCTTAGACAAGGAAGAGGTATCTGAATATCCCAGCCACTCTTCATGACCTTTATCTCCTCCCAAGTCAAAATTTTAACAGAATCACCAGTTCTCAGGAAAAGACTTAGATTAATAAATGACTCTCCCTCTGTGGTGAATTATAAACAATTATGTTAATTTGCTAACAGAGATAACCTGTTTATAAACATGAGTTTTAAACACATTTTGGAGCTGCTGACCTCTGAGGGTCCTCCTAACTTCTGAAAAAATAATCTGCATTAATATAGTGCATCAAGGTTGGGGTCATTCTCTCTTCTTTGCTTCCTCTATCATCATATCAGCCAATCTCTTGCCATATCCAGGTGCTTCACCATCTCACCCCTGGACTAGAGCAATAGCTGCTGGTGGGTCTCTCCAATCCAGTCTATCACCTGCCAAAGTGATCTCCCTAAAGCACAAGCCCAACTATATCACTCCTACTCAATAAATTCCCTATTACCACCAGGCTCCAATATAAAATCCATTTTTTTTTCCCTTTGTTTCTTTGTATCCCTGGCTCTTAGCACAGTTGCTGGCATATAGTAGGAGCTTAATGAATGCTTGTTGGCCACCTTGACTTAACTAAAATGGCCTCTAAGGGATCTTTCAGTTCTAGACCAATGAATCTGAGTTCCTCTTCACTCAGTGAAGGGATGGACCATCAGCAAGGACGAATGGCATATGTGCCATGAGCTTAAATTGTCAACTGACTTTGCTCAACTCATTTTCTTTTGGAGAGGAACCAAATCAGAAAATGGCTGATTATAAGAGCAAAAGATATCAACGCAATGTTTTGTAAGCAGATGTGGAACGTATTTTTTTTTTAAATTTGTGAGAATGACTAAGATGACAGCTGCCTCCAATGACATCCTCTGATGTCATTCAAAGAAGTTCTGACGTTGGGTCCTGAGAAGATCGCCAAGGAACACAGTAGGGGCTTAATAAATGCCTGCTGAATTGATTGATGAAATAACTCATGCTTTCTCTTCAGTAATCCTAGAGGAGAGGGACCATACCCTATTTACTTTAATCTACCTTTGGTTACAAAGGACTTGACTCCCTGTGGGGAACAGATCACTGAGCATTATTAAACATCCCAAACCTGACAGACAGTCATAGGGAACCACATTAAAGTCCTATTTATCCATTGCAACACTTCTCGCCAACTAAACCAAGATGCCCAGTTCTAGGCTAATACCACCTGTGCCAGTAACTAGCAAGGTGAACTTAAAACATCCACTGCCACATGCACGGCACACTGAGAAGCAGAGAAAGCATCTTTCTCTCAAGTACTCAGAAAGGGAGACACAAGATAATTATGATCCCAATTTTACAGACAGAGAAACAGACTTGGAAAGATGCTTTCACTCCATTGTTCCCTACAGCTTATTGAATAATTCCTAACTCCACGGTCAAGTAACTGCCAAGCATCTCACCCAGGTTTGTAAAGCGCTTTCCATTTATTATTGCATCTGATCCCCAAAACAACCTCAGGAGATCCCTACTATGCTCATCTTCATTTTATAAATGGGGAAACCAAGAGTAAGAGAAATTAGATGAAGGCCACCCAGCTAATGGGCAGAATTCAAACCTGATGTCAAGATCAGTGGTACAACTACTAGACACTACCACTTTGCAAGAAAAATGATGGTAAGATAGGTGGTTTGATGAAGAAGGAACAAAGGTCCTGGTTAGCCCACCCAACTGGATAATCAGACAATGACTTATCAAAACTTCACTATTTGCATTACAAATATTGGCTCTAGAGCTGGAAGGGACCTAATGGTTCACTAGGCCTTCATGTGAGACCCTTGAACTTGGAAAGGGGGAGGGTAGAGGGACTATAATCTTTATTTCAATATCATCAATTTTCTTATAATCTGGTACATTTGTTTATTAAAGGAAAATTAAAAGAAAAAAAGACTGGTTTTGTACTTCAAAACATTCGGGAAAGAGTATTGCAGATTTTACCAGACTATCCAAGGGGTCTTTGATGCCTCCATAAAAAAAAAGTTTAAGAAGTCTGTTCTAGCCTAATCCCTTTATTTTATGGACTCGGAAGGGCTAACTGCCAAGTTCACCTCGGTAGTGACTAGAAAAGTAAAGAGTAGGATTTGACTTATGTCACCTGACCCTAAACTCCCGACTCTGTCTCTCTAGTCCTTGGATGCCCCAAGCCACAGTGGTCCCACAAGCGTCAGCTTTCCAGCTCCTTACTACTATTGCGACAGCCAGTCTTTGACTGCCATTGGCAATGGAGAATGGGGCTAGGACAGGTATATAAAACCTACAAATTATCCCCAAGCTGGAAACTCCTCATCTCATCCACGTTTTATCAGAACATGGAATCAGGGAAGGAACACGGCTCTCTCCTAAGATAGAGGGCCTAGTTTCAACTCCCAACCATACCCACTTATTACCTGTGTGACTTTGGACAAGTCACATG
Source organism: Myrmecobius fasciatus (assembly GCA_023553655.1). Taxonomy (NCBI): domain Eukaryota; kingdom Metazoa; phylum Chordata; class Mammalia; order Dasyuromorphia; family Myrmecobiidae; genus Myrmecobius; species Myrmecobius fasciatus. The sequence continues at coordinate 18,044 of JAJPUD010002521.1, forward strand.
GCGTGTGACTTATCTATAAATACAGGGGGCTGGATGACTTCTGAGCTTCCTGTCAGTTCTGGAGCCAGGATTCTCTGACTTTATTTCTGTCCCTCTTCTTGTTCCCCACCTGTCCTGAGTGTGGGTCCAATCACCCAGCAGCCAAAATAAGGACTGGAAAAAGGAGGAAGGGGAGGCAAGAAAGCATCATCTCCAGAATGGAGCGTTAGTATCTTGGAGCATTTCCATATGAACTCCAGACTCCTCCACTTCCTGGGTCAGTACTCTCATCAGAGCTATCCAAACCACTTGGGGTTCTCATGGAAATGACAGGATTCGGGGAATTCTGCCTATAACCTCCTGCCTGGGGGTGCGAGGGAAGAGCTAAGCTCTCGTGGCTCAATGCAGCCGGCGTGTAACCAGAGCTGGGTGGATGGACCCGACTGGGAGGTCAGCTCCCCCTCGGAAATTCCATTTCTCTTTTGCAACCTGAGTATTACTGACCTTCCAGAAAGAGCAGACTTGGGCAGGCTGGGGAGGGCCTGGCCACGGGGTGGGGGGGCTTCTATGAAAAAGCAGCCTGTGGCGGCACGAATCCACGCTCTTGGGGCACTCGGGGGTTAAACCAGTCTGAAGAGGGACCACTTTGGGATGCCCCTTGAGAGAATCAAGGCTGGTGGCCCGGAAGTGCCTGGTCCAAACTTCCCAGTAAGAAGAGAGAATCCGGTACCAGAGCCTTTTTCCCAGAAAGGTGGAAAGTAGTCTAAAAAACAGTGGGCATTGTGAGGTCACCAGCCATCAAGTCAATGGAAGCTGACGTCTCAACAGCAGTGAAGAGGCTGCCTGAGCAGAAAGGGGGTGGGGCTCCTGGGTCCCTGGTCCAGCGGCTCCAAAGGGAGCTCTGCTTGGGGAGATGCAGCAAAGTCAAAATCACAGCCCTGCTCCATCTGAGGCTGCCTCCTCCCAGCCAAACCTACAATAAAGCAGCAGCCCCACTTCCACGGCAACTGCTTTTAAAAGACCTTGACCAGTTAAAGGGATAAAACCCACTTCTTTCTACCTTCTTAAAGTCTTCACAGAAATCCTGAAATAAATACTCTTTTCCGTCACGTGGGTTTAACCTCTGCATTTCCTGGAATACCCTGCCCTAACTATCTGGAGATCTGATGCTTTTTCCACAATATAGGAAAGTCATTCTCAGGTGCCTCGGTCTTTTCATCTATATAATAGGGAACACAATCCTAGTACAACCAACCATAAGAGATTTCTGAACCTTAAGGGCTTTTCTGACCCTAAAAGTCCTCTGGAGCCTCAGCAGTTCTTAGCTCAAAAAGGCCCAAGAAGTTGTCCTGGTAGGAGGCCTAACCTTTTCTTTCTGCCTCAGTTTCCTCATTTGAAAAAGATATAAATCCTTCCCCTCAGATCTTGCTTTGAGAGATCACATATAGGCTCTAAGAGCCTTCTCAAAGGGAAAAAATGTGAAATATGCATATTATTGACTCAATGACGTCTATCACACACTGCCACATACTCTCTATTCTTCATGAATGGGTGGATGCTTGAATGAATGAAAGAATGGATAGATGGGGGGGGGGGCAGCCAGGTAACACAATGGATAGAGCACCAGCCCTGAAGTCAGGAGGATCTGAGTTCAAATCTGGTCTCAGACACTTCCTAGCTGTGTGACCGGGGGCAAGTCACTTAACCCAAATTGCCTCAGCAAAAAGCAAAAAAAAAAAAAAAAAAAGAAGAATGGATAGATGGGTGGATGAATGGATGGATGGGTACATCCACCAGACAAAGAACTGAAGAGACCACGGGCATCACATATAGAACCCACTTATTGTATATGTAAAAAACACAGAGGCACTAAGTGGAGAAAAGATTTGAAATCAGGTCCCTATGGTTTCCTTTTGTTTCCAAAGTGCCTAATCAAAGGTCCTACCAATAGACAGCAATGAGTAAAAATATCAGGGAAGAAATTCAGGACTTGATGTGTACACACACACACACACACACACACACACACACACACACACACACAAAGCTTCCTACTGATTGGAGCTGTCCAAAATCAAAATGGCTCCATGGGAATAATGGAATAAAAAAATAAAGACCCCACCCCACCCCACTCCACCCCAGAGAGGGTAGGTGAGCACTTCTATGTAAAGAGGATGCTTTAGAAAAGATAGGGGTCCATTAGACCAGATCATCTGAAAGGTGCCTTTCTAACTGAGTTTCAATGACTTGGTCACCCAGGCTCAGCATTTATTAATCTCCTTGGCTAATGGTTGACTTTTTAACTTAGGAACAGTGAAATTAGGAATTTTTAAAAATCTTGATAATAGTATTTCAAGTATAGTATTTAATTTTTTTTTTTGCTTTTTGCTGAGGCAATTGAGGTTAAGTGACTTGCCCAGAGTCACACCGCTAGGAAGTGTCTGAGACCAGATTTGAACTCAGGTCCTCCTGACTTCAGGGCTGGTGCTCTAAACACTGCACCAAGTAGCTGATTGGCTTCCTTTCTAATCCTATATATTTTATTTTCTGCATTGAAACACCATCTGGAAAGGAATCCCTATGCTTCTCCACACTACCAAGGTGCTTCAAAGACACAGAGAAGGTTAATAGTCTATGGTTTGATATGGAAGTACACTCTGCCTTCCCAATACCCTGACAGCAAGAGATCCATCCTCACTTCTGTGTGTCCCCTGGAAAACCAAGCAAGGGTCTCTACCCCAAGCAACACGATGCACTAACTAATCAGGTGAGTCAGCTTCTATTTGTCAGATTTTCTGCCAAAGTCTGATATTGTCAGGATGTGTGAAAAATGGCAAAGACTGCCATGAAGACATGAAAGGCAGTCTTCTCGTTTTATCTGAGGTTTGTCATTTTGAGAAAAACCCAAATTATTGTTGAATCAGTCAGCCACATGTGCAAGACACAGATGAGCTCAAAAACCAATGATCCCATTCTGATTTCTCCCACCATATCTCCCAGGATACATGGCAAGGAGAAGGAATATCATAGGAAAGCTACTAGGACTGAAATCACCACAATAATTTAATCTGAGTCGGGAAACTTACTATGGTATGACTTTGGGAAGTTCCTCAAATTCACTTTTCTCATCTGTAAAATGGGATCCAAATCCTTAGGCTGCAGAGGCAATGAGTGAGACAGGAGAATGGGGGCTACGTCTGAAACATCAGCTTTCTCAATGGGAGCAAGTCATTCCCTTCCCTTCTCTGAGACGTTTTCTGCCCTGTAACACAAGACGCTTGAATCTCTAAGGTCCCTTTCAGCTCTCAATCCCGTTCTCTGGGATACTGACAGCTAGACATGACTGAAGGCATGGGACTGAGATGAGAAGACTGGAATTGAGAACCTGCCTTGGATGCTGAGGGACTTGCCATGATGCTGGAGTGATCAACCATGCTTCAGACCCTATTTCCTCTTTGAGTCATGGGGAGAAATCATTAAGTACCACATGACTCTCAGGCCTTTCCCAAGGAGCTTGCCAAGAAGACTGAGTTTTCAGGGACCCAGAACCACTCTGGTTCCTTCCTTCCAGCAGTGACATCCCACATGGGAACAGCTCTAAATCCTGAAACCCTACAAGATAAAAAAACAATAATGGGAAGGGCCAACAAACCCATAGCAATCCCATTCAGGAGAACAAAGCCTTTTAGTCCTTCACAAAAGTGACCCAAGGTGGGCATACAGTATTTGTGAAGGGGAGAGAGAAGAATGGGAAAAGGGAGAGGGTCCCACTCAAGCCCCAAGCCTCAAAGAGTTCGATAATTAATTTTTTTTTTTAGACCTTAGGTCCTAGTGGGAGATATCAGAATAAATCAGCCAGTTCCTAGATAACAGGGATGGTGTCACTACAGTAATTCCATTTGGTTCAATTATGAATTAGGACTCTACAAAACAATCCCCAGTCCTTAAAGAATTTATAGGAAGGAGGGAAAATAAATCTAACATCAGCTTAGGGATGCTAGAAGTGCTTCAAATTTGGTAAAGGTCAGTGACAGCATAGAGTCAGTTGTCCATCTTAAGATCACTTTGGACCAATTGAGTCAAAATTCTGAGTTGGACTTTCTGGGTCTAAATATTCTCATCTGTGAAATGAGGGTTCTATATTAGGAGACCTTTGTGCATTGACGTTCTAGGGGCCAATGAAATGAAAGGTCACTTACCTATTAAACCTCTGAGCTAACTTCACCATGGTAACATGGCAGAGATCTGACCTGGACGTAGGCCCACAAATGCCAGGGGCAGCACTCTGTTAATACATGATCTTTTAAACCTTCCTTTTAGACAGCTCAGAGCCATCTCCTCTGGGAGTCCCCGCCTGGTTCCCAGCCCCTGTCCCTTCCCCCCCACCCACCCTCCACCTATCATTTTTACCTTGTAAATTTGGATTTGCAATGCCCTCAGAGTTCTTCCTCTGAGCCAGGCCCTGTACAAAGGGCAGGCTCAAAGACAATCCTTGTCCTCCAAGAGCTCACGTTTAAGTGGGAGATAATAAGTGAAGGTCTGGACATGCATGAGATACTTGCAGAATGAAAGGGGAATCATCTCCCAGGGAAAGGAGCAGCACTGGAAGGGGCTTCTGGGAGAAGGTGGACTTTGAGTGGAGCCTTAAAGGACATCTAGGAAACCAGGAGGAGCTGAGGGGTGGAGGGAAAGTCTGCCAGCCATGGGAAACAATGAGGAAAAGACAATTTGGAGAGAAGACGTAAAGTTTCTTGTATACGGCCACAGTGCCTTGAAGGTGCTGTAGCCAAGCAAGGTGGTCCTAGTTAGCCCCTGAATGAGAGGAGGACAGAGACTGCTTGGGCTTTTCTTTGTATCTCCAAGGATTAGTCAAGAGGCAAGAGCAGACAATAAATGCTTATGGATCAATTGATTAGATTAAATTCACACTGAATACAGAGTCTCCCATTCCAAATGGGACAATTTTATGAGATAATGAGCTCCCCATGATTAGGGGTCTTCAAGCAGAGATGATTACGACCCTTCCTTCTTCCAGAACCTCTCTAGTGCACTCCAGAGATCAAGAGGTTGAAGAGAGAGACCTTAGAGATTGATCCACCATCCTCATCTTATGGATGGGAAACCTGAGACTCGGGGATGGCAAAGATTGGCCTAGAACTCAGGTCTCCTGTAACCTGGGCCAGGGGTTATCGATAGTGCAGGAAATGGAACACAAGGGTTGGAGTCATGAAATCTAAATCAAATCAAACCTCAATGGTGTTACCTGAGGCAAATCACTTCACCAATTTCTGCCTCAGTCTCCTCAAATGTAAAATCAGAATAATAGCATGGATCAAAGAAGATATTTGTAAAATGCTTAGCACAGTGCCTGACACACCATATAAATGCATTATTATTATTATTACTATGATCACCTCTCAGGGTGCTGGTGAGGACCGAGTGAGATAATGTTTGTTTGTTTTGATTAAAGCTATTTATTTTCAAAATATGTGCACAGATAATTTTCAATTTTCACTATTGCAAAACTTTGTGTTCCAAATTTTTTCCCTTCCCTCCCCAAGGGCAAATAATCCAATATATGCTAAACATGTGCAGTTCTTCTATACATATTTCCACAGTTATCATGTTGCACAAGAAAAATCAGAAAAGAAAAAAAATGAGAAAGAAACAAAACGCAAGCAAACAGCAACAAAAATGATGAAAAAACTATGTTGTGATCTACATTCAGTCCCCACAATCCTCTCTTTGGATGTAAATAGCTCTCTCCATCACAAGACCATTGCAAGTGGCCTGAATCACCTCACTGTAGAAAAGAGCCACATCCATCAGAATTGATCATCACATAAACTTGTTGTTGCCATGTACAATGATCTCCTGGTTCTGCTCGTTTCACTCAGCATCAGTTCATGTCAGTCTCTCCAGGCTTTTCTGAAATCTGCCTACTGATCATTTCTTATAGAACAATTACATTCATCTACCATAACTAATTCAGCCATCCTCCAATTGATGGGCATCCATTCAGTTGCCAGTTTCTTGCCACTACAAAAAGGGCTGCCACAAACATTTTTTGCACATATGGGTCCTTTTCCCTTTTTTATGATCTCTTTGGGACACAGACCCAGTAGGGACACTGCTGGGCCAAAGGGTATGCAGTGTTTGATAGCCCTTTGGGCCTAGTTCCAAATTATGTGAGATAGTATCTGTAAAGTGCTTACATTGTCTGGAGCATATTAATAAATGCTTGTTCCCTTCTCCTCACTTATGCCGGTCCCCTTGGTCACAGGGAGTGTCCAAAGGTGGTTCATTGCTTCTCCTGAACATCCATGAGAAAGTTTGAGGGAAAGAGAATAGGACAGAGCACTCAACAAGGTGCCAGTTTATTTATCCATTTATCTTGGTGTGCGCTGAAGTTCCCTCCTCTGGGTTTACATCCCCACTCCCTCACCTATATGTGCTGTGGATAATTGCAACTGCCCTTGGTATCTTGGATATCAAAGGCCAAAGGTATCAGTCAGGTTATACATTAGCCGAGGCCATCGGGCCCCAGCCCATTCCAGGTCTCTGCTCCTGACCCAAAGGTCTTTCTTGGCTAGTGATCGGTCCATCTCTGTTTTCTAGCCAGGGTTTTCTAACAGAGATGGAGGAGAAAGGGAAGAAGGGATTGGGTAGGGAACCGAATCTTTGGGAATCCAGATCTAGAGTAACAGTAAAACTGGAGGGGGGGACAGTTAGAAGGTAAGACTCTGGACACAAGCCCAGATTAGAACTTATTGCCTCATTCCCCTGCTCCTTTGTATATTTAATAATCACTGAGGACAAAACACTTGTTTTCAGCAACTTCTCAAAAAACAGTTTCCGCCAGATCGCGCCATTTGTTGCGGCAAATCTGGAATCAGGATTTGTCTTATTATCATTATTGTCATTTTTAATTGCAGTCTGATCAATGCGGAAACTATTTTGAAACGAAGGGATTCAAGTGTAACAAGAAGGCTTCCGTTCTGAAGTCCATCAGACATGGAGGAGGGGCCTTCTACTCCACTTGAGGTCCTTTATTTTATTCATCCTTTATACAAAGGCTGAACAAAGCAGCCAGCTGTTCTCTTCAAATATTAGCCCTCTCCCGCAAGAGCTCTAATAATAAATGCCTCCTACTTAGAGTCTACCTTTCTCTAACTTACTTTTCAAAGACAGAAGCTCATTCATCTTCACAAGATCATTCTACATGACGGAAGAAACTGACAGCATCCCGATTTCATTAAATAGCAAATCACAATAGGGGTTCAATAAGTCTTCCTTGGGCGGTCGGGTAGAGGGCCAGCCCCACCGGAGTTCATTTATTAAGTACCTACTGTGTGCCAGGCACTTTACTCAATGTATTTCAATTAAACAAATATTGCCTACAGCAATAATAACAACAGCTTTTATTTTGAGAAGCCCACATCTTACTCGGGAGGCATATTACCTATGTGATAAAACATGTCATTTCAGAAAAGAAACCTCATTAATACAATGAGATTGACGAGGGACTCGGGCAAGGCTTCCTAGAGCGACTTAAGGATTTGGGAAGTGGGCTGGCAGGAAGGAAGCAGAGCCCATCCCAGGCTTGGCAGCAAGCAGCTAGTGCCAAGTCATGGAGCTGCAACAATGAGTTGGGTGAACAGCTATTCAGCCAACGTGGCTGAAACCCAGAGTCCGTGATGGTGAGTAATGTGAAATCAGTCTAGAAAGGCAGGCTGGCACCAGATTGCAGAGGAAGGCTTGAGATGCCAACATGCAAGTCTTGTTTTTATCTCCAGGGGCAATAGGGAGCTACTGAAGATCCAGGCTTTGGTCCTGCTGCCCCATCCCTGCGGCTGACTTGAAGACACCGGCAAAGAACTGAAATGTCACAGCTTAAAATATAATGTCTGGATAAGGGTGTAAAGTGAGCTGCTCAAGGCGCAGGAAATGCAAAAGCTAAGGTTCAGTGCCCAATTTCAGATTTAAGACTAGTATGTAAATCTACTTGGATTAGAGGAATAAATTACACAGTTCTCCAAAAATAGCTCTTACATAAACTGTGCCTGAGATAACCCTGGTTATAAGAAACCAAGTTTTTGCCTGATCATGATAATCAGTCAAAGAGTCAAAGATACTTAAAAAAAAAAAAAAAAAGAAGAAGAAGAAGAAGAAGAAGAAAAGAGGAGGGAGAAGGATTTTCTTTAGATTGTCAATTTGCAAATCTTTTCATCTTAAGGCTCATTTATAATTTTAAAAACAATCGAGTGCCCTCCCTATAAAGAACTTTGTTATATATATAGCTATCAATATTGAATATAGTAGAAATTAAGACACCCTAGTATTACTGTAAAAATAGTTTTGATCTCCCAAAAGGGCCATAGGGCCCCCCAGGTATCCCCAGACCACATTTTGAGAAGTACCACTGTAGAGAGACTCTTTTTCACAGCCGAGTTATTCAAGGCTGGGATGAGGGATCCCAGCCAGGATTTACGTCCACATGCTGCTTCCCAGCTGTCCAAACTGGGCTTTCAGGAACATACACACACACCCTTTAATAAGTCACAAGGCTGGATCAGCCTGGGGCTTCTGAACCCACTTAGGAGAAGAAGTGTGAGACATTGAGTGCCGAGCCCCAACTTAGAGCAAGAAGACCTGACACTGAATCTTGCTGAGAAGAATGTATAGCCCTGTGGAGGTCAAGCTCTCCCTCCGTCTTCCATCACCTGGACTCGGGCAGTGGCTGGGACTACTACAGCCTAAGAGATGCTGGGGCGTTTTTTCCATCTGGGATTGAGGCTGAAAGATCCAAAGTCCTTTGGGGCTGCTTCCCTCACTCTCCCAGAATCACAGGATCTGAAAATGAGAAGGGATCCCAGTGCTAGCCCTTAGCACCTCACCATACCTGACAAAGAAGCCCCTCTGGGATACTCCCAAGAAAAGGTTTTCCAGCCTCAGGAAGACTTCCAGTGCCTGGAACTCACTGGCCACCAAAGTCACCCAGTCCACATTTCTCAAAATCGGCCTGACAAAGGAAATGTGGGTTTGGGGAGCTGGAAGGGGTCTCAGCAGCCAAAGACCCAACCCGTGAAAATGAATGTCCACCTTAGCCCTAGTTCTTCCCTCTTGGGCCAAGCAGAACTGGTCTCCCAGGCTGGCTACTCATTGCCTTCAGTCTTCTGGCCTCTAGAGGTCCGAAACTACCCAAGTGGCCAAGCCACAAAGCTCTGGAGCACAGCAAAAATAAACACCCTTAAGTACATGATTGTTTCCCTATTGTGAATTAGAGTGATGTCTTTCCAGATGGGTGTGCAATGGACTTCAGCACTAACCAGAGGGAAGTACCAAATCAGGCTGGAGCTTTAGCTGGTTCTCCTGTTTTATGCCTTCCCATGAGCCTCAGTGAAGAGGATTTTTTTTAAAAATAATGTTATGAGTGAAAAAGCCATAATATGAGGCTACAAGGCCATGTTCCCCCAGTAGGTCATTGGCAAAGGTGACTGCAAGAGCAAGCCATTCATCCCTTTAAAAGGAAATGAACTCTAACATGTCTGATGGAGTCAAACTTCACGGCCCACAAATCTCAGCAACAAAGCATGAAAGATGAAGGCTGTAGCTGTGATGAAGGAGAAGATCCTTAAACACACATCCCCCCGAATCTCCCCCACGTGTCTCCACAAAAGCAAAAAGACTGCCACGAGGGCCCCCAGCTCCACAAAGTCCTCCTTCCAAAGAGTTGTTCCCCACTTGAAGGGCTTCTTCCAAAATGCTTAAGAATCATCTCCAAATCCAATCCCAAACACAAACTTACAGACAGTCTAGTCCAGCAGTTTCCAAAGTGTAGATAGGGACCTCAAGGAGTCCATGTGTCCTTGTCAGGGGGACCCTGAGGTCAAAACTCTTTTCATAAAACTAAAATGTTTTCATTTATAATGTCAAATATCAACAGATAAAATCCATATAAATGAAAGCCTTGCAGGGTGCCATAATTTTTAAGGACATAAACAGGTCCAGAAACCAGCTGATTTTGTCTAATTCTTTCTCCTCTTCATCATCATCATCATCATCATCACCATCACTAGCATTTATATGGTGCTTTAAGGTTTATGTAGCCCTTTATACAAGTTTTCTCATGTAATTCTCACAACTCAGAATCAGAAGTTATTATTATTATTATTATTGTTACTATTATTTTACAGATTAGGAAACTGAGGGACAGAGAGGTTAAGTGTCTCACCCAAAATAACACAGCTAATCAGTGGGGAGTCAGGGCCTTCTCTAATCATTATGCTATCCGTGGTCCTCTGAAGAAAACGTTGTTTAAAACCTAACATTTAATTTGTATATTTGTCCTTTTTAGTCTACAAACATCCTCTAAAATGCTTTGAAATAAGAGAGGAGTGGCCTCCTTGAAAAACTGGTGGAATACACCCCATTCCCCCCGTCCTAAACCCATGCTACCTTCTTTTTCTAGTGCCTCGGCCCAGCCCTTATTCCTTGAATCTAAGCCAATAGGGAAAATCATCTGTCTTTCTGCCTAAGAACAGGGTGTCTCATCATCACCCCACTCAGCCCAAAGCCCAGTACGAGTGTCCTCTGCCCAGCCTTTCAAACTCATCACCCAAGGAAACGTTAGAACCCCTGCAACGTCACCTAATGGAATTCAGCAGCACAAACTTTTCCAGTGAGTGGAGGTCAGTGACATAAAGAGACTTTTTTTTTTCCATAACCCCAGCTGAGAATGAGAATATTATCTGTCTTACCATCATTATTTTGGGAGAGCTCTATGATATTCCACTCCCCCAGCAAATATCTAATGAAAATAAAATATCGTATTTCAAGTCAGGTTAAATTTAGACCAGGATTGAGTTTTTAGGAACTCCCAATAAAATTTAGAGGAGTTTCTGCAATTTATTTAGGACTACCTAAGAGGTTGAAGGTAGAGAGAAAAGGATGGAAGTGTCAGTGGTTAATTTAAGGGTAAGTTAAGTGGGGATAAATTAGTTAAAGAAAAACACAAGCACCAAGAGAATACTTCAGTCTGATCAAATATCTTCTCACATTGTAACTGATGAAAAGATGCTGTTTTGAAAAAAGTATTGTCTAACTAATTACAAAATTACAAACTGTCCAACACAAAGAATAGATAAATTCAAATGAATAAACAATTAAAGAGAGAAAGAAAAGAAAGAGGAACAGCATGAGAACAGACAGAAATATTTGAATGTGCAAGCCACAAGTCTGAAATTGGAATATAAGATCGGCTCATCTCCCGAGGCTGACCTGCTTGATTGTACGGACACAGCAGCATGAGAAAGTACAGACACAGCCAGGTCAGCTGGGGATGTGTACAGTAGGCATCGAAGGCACAACAACAGCTGCTTCAAACATTCATTGCAGCAAGACAGACGTCCTGCCCAGGGGTGGCAAGCAGGGATATGGGACAACACATCGGATTCTATAGGAACAGCATCTCTGCTGGACCATGATCCCCTTTACATGCGTCAATTCCCACCTCGAACTTGATAGAGATCTCACCAGTTTTTCTCGTTTCAGTCTCTTCTCCCTCCCATCCCTCATCGCTTTTGGAGTGGTATTCACATTTGTGAACAATTTTTCTCTAACATTAAATTGGTCAACAAATTAAGCAGCTTGGATTAAATACCTACTATGTGTCAGGCACCGTACTATGTTCTGAGTTAAAGAAAAAAATTTCACTTTCTGCAGTGAAACACACACACCCCTACGTAAACATTCACACATAAATACACAAACCTTTTTTTAAATAATATATTAATATAATAAATAAACCTAAATATAAATTAATAATATTTTGTAATAAAACAAACAAATAAAAATGAAGGAAACGTAACAGTCATTTCACTTTAAAGATAAGAGAACCGATTCAAATACTGGCAATCAATCACATAATCATAATTTATAGTCCAAAGGGAACTAAGAGATCCCTTAAATCCCAATAATGAAATAAGACTAGCCAAATTATCGGAAGTGACAGTGGTCTTTCCCTTCTTGAACCGTACTTTCCTCTAAGGACGACTAAATAGTCTTGATTACAACTTGTTGGCTTATTCTAAATGCTTTACAGTTATCAGGAAAGGTAAACCCCCTACTTTATTTTTGTCTCTCAGTGGTAAGAGACGATCCTCCCTCCCAAAAAAGGCAACTGGCTACTTGATCTGACATATAGGGGGTCCCGAATAAATGCGTGCCAACTGATTAGCCAATAGGACTTTGCGCCAGGGCCTCAAAGTTTTGAAATTAGGATGGCAGCCCACTTCCTCCCTGAGCTCCAGTCCCCCTTCTCTCTTCTTGATTCTCTACTGGCCCATGACACCAGGAAGCACAACCAGCCCCATGCTCCCCTCCCCAATGGGTCTGGCTGTCACAGTGCCCCAAGTCCAAATGAGATATTAGTAAAGTACCTAGCAGAGAAGGTACTTAACAGCAGGAATTCTCCTTTCCTTCTTAGCTGAGGGCTCTACCCTCCTCCCCTCCAGCAGGTTTAGAAATCAATAACATTCTCTCTCTCAGAACAACTGCCCCCATTATACAAATGTTCTCTTGTTCCCCTTTCCCCCACTAATTTTAAAGTGATGGTGTCTAAGGCGAAAATTGCTTAGCTCTTGTTCTACTGATAAGCATGATGGGATCTGGATAAAACCTCCTCTTGGAAGATTTCTTACTGACTCACTCATTGAACCTGTGCTTGGAAAAAATAGCTGGGACATGAAGCTAGGTCCAGAAGACCTTGCAGTCATCAAATGCCCAAGTTAAATGCCCAACAACTTGGCTGCCTTCTCATTCACTCCCCATCTTTTCCATAGGTTTTGGCAAGCCCAGAAGCGAAAATAAATCTGTCCAAGAAAACTACTTAAATTTAAAACACACACACACACACACACACACAGATGAAGTCACCTACCAATCCATCAGTCTCTAGATGCCCCAAGCTTGCCAACCAGTCATCCTGCTAACCTCGGAATGCCCGAACACAGAAATACTGAGGCTGCAGCCAGGTGACCCTTCAGAAGCTGACGTCAGATTTAATTTTATTACCAACAAAACAAAGTCCTTTTCCCAAAGTCCTGTGCATCTACCTCCCCTGGCCCAAAAACCAGAAGTTGCTTTGTCATTGGCCTTCAGCATTTGGCACTGATCACAACCTGCTGCAATGAGAGGACATAGGGAGATGATTTTTCAGTCTGCTTCTTGGATTGAGTTTTGTTTAACCTTTTTTTCCCCCCTAACTAGAGGAAAGTTCAAAAGTCACCAACTATATCTGTGTATAATCAACTGATTGGTCCTTCTGCCAAAAAGGAATAAAATGGCTTTCCACCTCCTAATCCGCTGAACCATAAACATATCCAGTTACAGAAGGAATCCTGCTTCCAAGGTGAACATCGTCATCAAAGAACTTGGGAAAGGGGACCTTCCGTGGCCACTGCAACCTTTCCGTTACCAAAAGCAACGGACGGATCATTTGTGATAAAGATTAAATTCAACAGAGTAAAAAAACTTGCCCCAAGTGCACGTTTGTTTTGTCATAGGCAAAGCCAATGAAGGCCCCGATACAACTGAAATTGTTGTCCCCCCCTCTTTAAAAATAAAAATAAAAGGCGGAAACAACAGATATATTAAACACATCTGCAAAAAACCCATATTTGCATGTGGCAAGCAAATAAGTCGGTGTATGAATGGGTGATAAGGCTTGTAATTATCACCGCCCTGCCCACACATGCATCCACTCTCCTTGCAGGTGTCAGAAGCAGAGGAATAGTGTCGGTCTGTTGGGTGTGCTGCACACACACCACACGCTTATGTGCAAGCACGTACATGTGCACACACACGCACCAGACGCTTTCCTCTGGGGCCATCAAACAGCAGGATACAAAGGTGCCTCTTCCCAAGCACCAGGGTCCAGTCACACTCTCCACTATCACGCCCCATGTGCAGGGCTCTCTCAACCGTTGTCCCTCTGATCCCCACGATTCTAGAGTCTGCCACCCACAAAACCCCCATCAAGGACTTAGTTACTTTACAATCAGCACAAAATCACTGGAGAAAAGGCAGCAGGGAGAGAAAAAGGGGACATTCTTTATTGACCTGAGAAGCCACATTATCTCCACCATCAATAATACTAACGAGGAAGAATTATTTGAAACGGGGCCAACATCAATGTGTGCTCAGACAATGACGAAAGAGGGGAGAAAGGAGCTTTTCCCCAGGGCTTTTCTTTAATGGCAAAAACCAAACACACAAAATACCCAACCAACAGCCATCATTTGGGGCCAATGAGTACTAAGAAAAGCACGCCGGGTGATGGGCTCAGCAGCAATCAGGTAGGGCAAAGTAGGGAACGACTCATCTCTGTCCTGATGGCCACAGGAGCCAAGCCAGAACCTTCTCCTCCTTCCCCTTCTCTTCTGCTTCCCAAAAGGTGCCGGCGCTGAAGATGCTTACCAGCCTGCACATCCACGAGCATGCTCCATCTGTACTTGGTCAGGTGAGCATAGAAGGAAGGAGATGGTAGTGTGAAATCAAGAAAGATATTCATCATGTCTTTGGATTGTCCAGAAGTGGGGAACCAAGAAGGTGATGGGTTTTGAATTTATGTTACAGGAAAAAAATGGGATGTTTAACCTAGAGAAGAGGAGACCTAGAAACAGGGAGGTGAGCTTAAAAGCTGATGGCTAAATTTTCAGTGTGAAATATATATACATTTATTATATATATTTATATTTACATATAATTACACAAACATATAATTTATATTAAATTTTTTATTTATTTATAATTTATTTTTATTTATAATGATTTATTTATAATTATGATTATAATTTACATTTGTTTATTTATAATGAAATATGTATATTTATCATGGATTTATTATTTTTCTTTATTTTAAATATTTAAATTTATTTATTTGTAATGAAATAGTATATTTTATTTTTATGTTTATAATTTATTTATAATGAAATATTATACTTTACAAGTCAGCTAATTCTACAAACCAAGGCTTCACTTATTGTTTGACTGGCTGTTGAGATCTAAGGAAGTGATGGAGAAAAAATTAATAATGGAAATTAAATTTAAATATGTCCCGCTTACATCTTGTTTTCTAGAGTCGGTTGGTACTGGGGCACCGATGCATGGGAGGGAAATCAAATCATCATTGTCTGCAAGTAGCTGAAGAATAGTCACCCAGAAATAAAAGGTGCCTTCTGTTTGGCCTATGGGGACAGGATTTGGATAAGGGTTACAAAGAGGTAAATCTGTCCTAAAGGGAAGGAGGCATCTTAGGGGAAGTTGAGGAACCTGGCAATAGAAGTCTCCTACAGGGAGGCTATAGGGCTTTGGAGAAATAGGATGAACTGGACTGGTCCACAACCTTGAGAGGTTATAATTATTACCTTCTCTTTGCAGATGAGGAAACAGAGGCAGACAGAGGTGAAAACTTGCCCCAGATTACACAGATCTGACTTCAGGCCCGGGTGCTCTATCTAATGTGCCCCATAGTGTCCCTTCTTAAAGTTAAGTGCTAGTCACTGAAGATGAGATGTTGGGAATTTGTGAATCATAACCCCAGCCAGCAAAAAGAGCCACGAGGCAGAAAGTCAAAATGGGATCCAAGAGTCATGGTTTTTTGGTCCAAGAGCCAAATGATAAGGTGGAACTCTTTACATGGTGATTCAGTTTGATTCAAAACATGATGTATTTTCATAGCCAGCTATTGTCAACCAATCAACAATTCTACCTCACACCACCTTCTCCAATCACAAAGGACAAGACTAATATCGGTCTTAGTTTAAGCACCCATTTATCCAAAGGTGGCACTGAATCTCATGCCAGCTGGTCCCTTCCAGTTTCCAGTAGTCCTAGTCATTCGAGGACTAAACCACAATAAAATGATATTTATTTCATTTCAAAGAGAATACCCATGAGGAAGTTTGTCCCTCAAAGTAAGAATGCTAAAAGAAGCAGACATATTTCCCGATCTAAGACTCTTGAGAATCAGATTTCTTCAGAGGGGAATTCTCGGTGGAAACAGACACAGGAGAAAGACATTGCCTTCTGGGAACTGAGGAAAGGACATGTATGGTCTTCCCAGGTATCAGTGCTGGCTGACAGAGAACTGAGGGACCGGGGTAAATTCTGATGCCATCAGCATACAGTAAGCAGCTCTCACATAGGAAGAAATAGAAGCAGCCTGAGCAGAAATGATTCTAAGGGGAAAAAAAGTCAAGCAGTTCAGCTGGAACATGGGTACATGGAAGAGAAAAATGAGCCTAATCCTGGAAAGGAAAACTGGATTCAGATTACAATGGGCTTTAAGTGTCGAGTTAAGGAGTACAATTTATTCCAGATAATAATAAGGAGAAAGTGAAGCTTCTTGACCAATGGAATAACATGGTGACTGTGCTTTAGCAAAAAAAAAGAAAAGTTCTACAAAGTTTTGCAAGGGTGAATGTTGAAAACTACCTTTGCAGGTATTTGGAAAATAAAAATCTATTGTTCAAAATAAATGTTTTGTGTTTAACATATATTGGATTGCTTGCCATCTAGGGGAGAGGGTGGGGAGTAGGAGGAAAAAAATATGGAACACAAGGCTATGCAAGAGTCAATGTTGTCAAGTTATCCGTGTATATGTTTTGAAAATAAAAAGCTTTACGGTTATAAGGGGTAATTTTATATCTCTAGATGCTTACTTGCATAAAATAGTGAAAGAGAAGATCAATGAATTGGGCTTACAATTAAAAAAGCTAGAAAAAGAGCAAATTAAAAACTTTCAATTAAATACCAAATTGGAAATTCTGAAAATAAAAGGGGAGATTAATAAAACTGAAAATAAGAAAAATATTGAATTAATAAATAAAACTAAGAGTTGGTTTTATGAAAAAACTAACAAAATAGATAACCCTTTAGTTAATGTGCTTAGAAAAAGGAAAGAGGAAAATCAAATTGTTAGTCTCAAAAATAAGGGAGAACTTTCCATCAATGAAGAGGAAATTCAAGCAATAATTAGGAGTTACTTTGCCCAATTTTATGCCAATAAATTTGATAATCTAAATGAAATAGAGGAATATCTACAAAAAATATAGATTGCCCAGGTTAACAGAAGAGGAAATAAATTATTTAAATAGCTCCATTTTAGAAAAAGAAATAGAATAAGCTATTTAAAAAAAGAAAAGAAATGGAGGGGATGTGGGAGGGCTGGGACACTAATACATTGTTGGTGGAACTGTGAACGGATCCAACCATTCTGGAGAGCAATTTGGAGCTATGCTCAAAAAGTTGTCAAACTGTGCATACCCTTTGACCCAGCAGTGTTTCTACTGGGCCTATATCCCAAAGAGATCTTAGAAGAGGGAAAGGGCCCCACATGTGCAAGAATGTTTGTGGCAGCCCTTTTTGTAGTGGCTAGAAACTGGAAACTGAAGGGATGCCCATCAATTGGAGAGTGGCTGAATAAATTATGGTATATGAATGTTATGGAATATTATTGTTCTGTAAGAAACGACCAGCAGGACGATTTCAGAGAGGCCTGGAGAGACTTGCATGAACTGATGCTGAGTGAAACGAGCAGAACCAGGAGATCATCATGCACAGCAACAACAGTATTACATGATGATCAATTGTGATGGACATGGCTCTCTGCAATAAAGAATTGTCTCAAACCAGTTCCAGTTATTCACTGAAGAAAACCATATAAACCCAGAAAGAGGGACATGAAATATGGGCCACAACGTAACATTTTCATGATCTCTATTGACATTTGCTTGCATTGTGTTGCCTTTCTCTGATTCTTTTTTTTTTTCTTGTAGATAGGATTTTTCTTGCATAACTTCTCAAGCATTTCAACATTATTAACATGTAGTGGACTTCCTGCCATCTGGGGGAGGGGAGGGGACTAGGGGTAAAATTTGTATTGGAAAGCTTTGTAAAGATCAAGGTTGGGGAACTACCCATACATATGTTATACAAATAAAAAGCTTAAAAAAAAAAAAAAAGAAAAAAAGAAAAGAAAAAGCTTTAAAAATTAATAAAAACTTAAAAATAAGTTTTTAAAAAAAGAAAAAAATTCTTTGGGCAGGTTCAGAAGGGTGATTGGAGAGTGGCAAGCCTGCTCCCGGGGAGACGGAACCCTGAAGGTTACGGTCATATGGCACATTTAAAAGGGGATGAGGGATTGAACTACAGGGAGGGGGTAGCTGTGCCAAGGAAGGGAAGACTAATATGAAGGATGCCATGGAGATGGGATAGATGGATAGATCTGATCCATGATTGAATGGGGTTAAAGGGCAGGACAGGAGTGGAGATAGGGCAGAACTGAGGGTGACTCCAAAGTTGCCTACCTCAGTAAGGGGAAGGATGGAGGAGCCCCAGAGAGAAATAGTGAAGAGCTGAGCATCATTTATAGAACACGGTACACTCTGAGTCAGCTTGGCCTTCTGAAGCTTGCATAAAGCCCTTAAGACCAAATCTGCTCCTTTTCTCAGCCCCATTCACACGTGGCTATAGAAACCCTAAATAAAGCTTACCAGCGGGGATTTATTTATTTCTTTTTAAGTCTGGTGAAAATGATTTGCATCCCCGCAATGTCCCAGCGGCAAAGCGCCCTAATCCTCTTCTCTGCTAATAGCTGCCACCCTGGTTTTTGAGGGCCAAAAGGCCTGGCTCTTGGAAAAGACTTGGATTCAAGTGGCCGGTCCCTGAGCTTGCATCTCCTGTCACAATTAAGGATCTCCCTACAAAGCCTGGGTCCTGCTCCTGGAAGCCCTTTATCTGTGGATCACTTGGGCTCTCACTAGAGCTCATAGAATGAGCTCCTCTTCCTGGGATGAGAAAAGGGGGCCAAGAAGAGACAAGACCGTTCCTACTGAGCAAGTCCCAATGGGAAAGCACCCAAGAGCCATGTTATCCGTTAGGTAAAAGCCCACTTAACTTTCCCATCATTCCCTGCTAATAACAGAGGCTCTGCTGCAGTCTCATAGCACAATATAAACAGAGCAAGTACTGAAATGTCCAAACAGTCAAGGATTCAAGAAAAGAGTCCTGGGTCCCATTTGATTGGAGCTACGACGGCGACTGGCCAAGAGGGCCCTGGAAAGCCCAGCTCTGAGCATGTCACCTCCACTACCCAAGCTCTAGTGGCTCCATCGTCACCCCAAGGACAAAGTTGAACTTGTGTATACCATTGGAAACTTCAGTCTGGATCCAGCCTTCCTTTCCAGTCTCCTCTCACCTGGTTTCCTTCCACACTGGGCTATTCCTCATCCATGACACTCCATCTCCCACCTCCAGATCTTTGCCCACACTATTCTCCATGCCTAAAACACTATCCTCCATCCCATCATCTTGCAGAATGCCCGGTCTCCCTCAGGACTCAGTTTAAGTGCCTGTTTGAAAGTCTTTCCTGATCCCTCCCAACTGCCAGAGCTCCCCCCCCATCCATGGATATCTTGTATCCATTTTGTATCCACCTATATACGCGAGGGGGTCTCTCTTGATAGAACGTAGCCCCTTCGGGCCACACCTGGTTCACAGTCAGTGTTCAATAAATGCCCGGCAAATAGATGGTTTGAGCTCTAGTGCCCCAAACTCCTTCTTTTAGTCAGCACGGAACCCAGAGAATCCAGTCACGCGTTCTCCTGCTGGCCAAATGACTCCGTCTCCAGCCATGTCTACTTGGGTCATAAATGGGCTACGCTGGGACGGGGGAACAGATGCTGACCTTGCCCTGGTGATATGGGAGCGGTGGAGCGAGGAGGAAAGTGGCAAGCCCTCTGACCACTCGGGGAGGTGTAGCGCCCGGGGCTCACAGAGCAAGGGGGTGCCCCGGAGCCGAGGGGAGACATGGCGCTCAGGGGGCCCACGTGCACTCAGCTTGGGAAGATTACCAACTGGGGGAGAAAGGGGAATTGCTAGTCTAGGAAGCAAAGCTAAAGTGTTAGAGCCATCTACAGAGGGAGATAGTAATCCATTCTAACTATCCAATCCCAAGGGAATGGGGCGAGGTCTCCAGGTATCCCTCTGCAAACCTTCTCAGGCCATTTAGGGGATGCTAGAGACAGTCTGGCTGGTTCTGTGGCGCAGCCGGAAACCACAGGGCCATCTCTGCTGCTCTTACAGAGCCAGCGGCTGAACGAGAGCAAGGAACTGGTGCAAGAAGGGGAAAGCTTCTCTCCTGAGACGGTCAGAGCCGCTGCAAACATGGGGGGTGCACACTGCCTCTGGAGAGCCCTGGCTCTGCTACCCAACAGTGTGACCTTGTTCCAGTCACAGAATCCATCACCAGGGTTCTTCTTCTACTCAGTGAGGCGACTCAGAGCCAAGGCGGGGAGAGGGTAAAGGTCCTTTAATCCCCAAACTGCCTCTGAGGCTGCTGCTCATCTGTGAAAGGGAGGCCCATCCATCAGGACTAGCATTTGGACCAGATGTGAGACTGGATGCAAAGTGTCTTGCAAATCTCAGTTATTATTCTAAGATCGGGGGGCCCTATTGGTATTCAAGAACTTCCTCATGAGGAAACTCCCTCTGCCGCTGCTGAGCAGCCTGTGGTCTCAGGGAGCTGCCAACGAGGATGCTGGGAATCTGGTAGCTCACCTGGGGCCATCCTGGGAGCCGACACTTGTGGCCAAAGTCGAATCGAAAACCAGCTCTACCTGATTCTGAAACCAGCTGTCTAGCCACTGTGTTATGCTGGCTTTATTGGGGGGGCTGTGTAGACAGTACTATATATATATATATATATATATATATATATATATGTATATAGATAGATATGTATGTATATATATGTGTGTATATGTGTATGTATTTATATATGTGTGTGTGTTCATATATATATTTGTAGTATATATTATATACGTGTGTATATTGATATATATATATATATACTATACACATAGGTACATATTAATGTGTGTATGTTATTACATATACATGTGTATATATTAATATATGGGAATATATAGTTCTGTATATACATGTGTGCACATTAATATACATATCATACACATACATGAATAAATATATAATATATGTTACTGTGCACATATATTGATACACATACTACATACCAATATATACATGCATAGTAATATATGTGTATGTCTATATTAATACATACATATGTTATTCCTATATACATCATTATATACGTACATGGATGTGCCTATATGTAGATATAGATATCGATTCTCTCCAATTGATTCTCTCTGAATTCTCTGAAAAAAGAGAGGTTAGGGGACCTCAAAGGAATCAGGCAGGATGGCCTCAGAGGCTCTGTTCTGATTGGTCCACGCTAGCCACTAGCAATTGAAACCCAAGGATTTCCCAATAGCCTCCCTGCTGACAGTGCCCAGTGCCCTTATCTATGACTCTTTAGAAGACTAAAAAGTTGAGTTTCCACTGACCTCAGATACTTCCTAGCTGGGCAATTCACTTAGCCTTAATTGCCTCAGTTTCCTCATCTGTAAAATGAACTGGAGAAGGCAATGGCAAATCTCTTAAATTTCTCTGCCAAGAAAACCCCAAATGGCATCAGGAAAAGTCAGACATGAAGAAAAATTGAGCAAGAACAAAAAGTACTTGATTAATGCTCATCAGCTTGAGTCCCAGTCCCTAATTTTCTTCATTGTTTTCAATCCATTAATTCTCTTATTTTTTCAGGAATGAGAATCC
Organism: Myrmecobius fasciatus; assembly: GCA_023553655.1. NCBI lineage: Eukaryota > Metazoa > Chordata > Mammalia > Dasyuromorphia > Myrmecobiidae > Myrmecobius > Myrmecobius fasciatus. The sequence goes on from JAJPUD010002521.1 coordinate 39,725, forward strand.
TCTGTTAGACAATGTTCTGAGGAGAGCTTTGAGGAAAGATGGAGAAAAATCAGCGGACTCGGAGAAAATGCCTTTTGGCCCCCTTCGGATTCAATCAGAAAGTGTTAGGGACGGGTCTGCGTCTGCTGCTGTCAATCTGGCAAGAAGTAATTGCTTGGATCACTCCGGGGACTTCATGGGAACCTTCTTCACAACTCCAAGAGCTCGCAGCCCAGACCAAATAATGGTGTTTGGGGTGCAAGCTCAGAACCAAAGGTTCCCGGGTCAAGAGAAGACCCAGATCCAGAAATGGAATCAAAAGGCAAGGGAGAAGAAAGCACTTTGCAGCCTGCAGACTGGGTGACTGGGGGGGAGCCCCTCATCTTCAGAACCACAGCTTCCTCATTTGTAAAATGGGGCTAATAAGACTGTACCTCAAAGGGTTATTATGAGGTAAAAAGAAGGTAATATATGTAAATCACTCTGTAAAGGCTCCAGCCAGCTGCAAAATCAACCCCAGCCTTTGTGGGGCTTTGCTGAAAGAAGATAAAAAAAAGGAAAAAAGACAATTTCTCCATGATGGTCAAGGGTAATAAGAGAGCCTGATAAGATCTAAACCTGGATCTTATGCAAGGAACCAACTCTTTCAAAATCGGGGAAGTTCTGGAGAATGAGAGAAGTCCCTACCTGTGATTTCACCAATGTGGAAACTCCCTTCGCTGATAACGTTGGCAACTCCTACTCTTATTGAGTGGCCTGAGACACCAAACTTACCTAGAGACATAGCTGCGAGGGTCAAAACTGAGCCCAGATACATAAAGGAAAAGAGTAGAATTTGTTGTCAGAAGTACTGGGTTCAAATCCCATCTTGCTTACTCCTTGGGTAGCTATAGGCAAGTCACCAAGTCTCAGAATGTTCATCAGGGGCCTCCCTTGCAATATTTTATACAAATTTGGATACGGTAAAGCGCGATTTTAAATCGTTTTTTTTTGTGGTCTGAAGGGGGTGACGACAAGGTCCCTTCTAGCTGAAGATTCTCCTTTCTGTTGCCACAATCAGGGAATCAATAAACATTTATTCGACAGCTACTAGGTGCTGTGTTGGGCACTACCCATTAAGCTAACTCCCCGCCTTGCGATGTTTTATAAAAATTTGAATTGGCTATAATAAAGTGCGATTTTAAATCGTTTTTCTCGTGTGGTCGGTCTGAAGGGGATGGAAAGGCCCGGTCACACTCATGCATTTACAACCATCCACGTGACGCATTCGTTAGCAGAGGAGCAAACTTCCAGAATGCAAGAGGCCACCTAAAAAATAGGCCACCGGAATGATCAGATGTTCCATTCGAGAAGCCTTTGAAATATTAATTTACTGAGTAAAAGGTTCCACTGGACAAACAGACGACTCCCTCCCGTCCTTGGGAAGACTCCAAAAGGATATCATCAAGTGATCTCTCTGGGAATTTCCTTCCTCCTCCGGCACTCCAGGAAGCAGTTCTGGCCATTTCTGGGGGAACCCTCCCCAAATTCAGGAAAACCGTTGGGAAATCTCCAAACAGCCCATCTCCGCAATACACGGACATGGAAACGGCCACGGAGAAGCTGAGGGGAGGAAGGGGGGAGCCAGGCCCGGATTTCTATCTAAGCGTCATCTGTGAGTCAAGCTTTGGATGAGGAGTTAGTAACCGACATCGCCGATCTGTGCCTCAGTTTTTTGGTCTGCAAAATAGACATTTCTGTCCATTGTACAGGGAAGAAGGGAGACTAAATGGAAGGACCGATGTGAAAATGTTTAGCTTTTAGGTAAAAAGTAGATGTGTAACCATTGAGGGTTTCTATAACAAGTCAGCGGCCTGTCAGCTCTTTTCAGTGCCCTCAGCTAGGACTTTCCCCTCTGTTTTAGGGACCAAAGCTCTCACTTCATCGGTACAGAGAAGTCTGAGGTGAGGAATCACTCTCTATGGAACGGAAATTCCCATTTTGCCACTTAAAGCCTTGCGTGGGGCAACTAAAGCAAGTCCCTAAAATAAAGGAGAGCCAACGTTTATATAGCGCTTACTAAATCCTTAATTTCATTGGATCCTCTCAACATCTCTGTGAGACACATGCTGTTATTATCCCCATTTTACAGATGAGGAAACTGAGGCAAAAGGAGGGGACTGGAGTAGATGCTACCTAAAGGCCTATTCAGGCAAGAGCTGTGAACCCATAATTTCTGCTGCAAGATCCCTAGGTTCTAAGGAATAAGAAATGATGAAATCAGCCTCAGGGCTGGCTGCCTGAAGAACCCCTGCCCTCAAGCAGCTAGCTTCCCCTGTGGAACCCAGAACTTGAGCAGGTCAGAGCGTGGCTGCTATGGGGCTCAGGAAATGGACGCCATGTCACCACCAAAGCAATTCAAATGAAAAGAAAGTTTCCATTGCTCTGAGGGACTATTTAGAGGTCTTTTTAAAAGTCACTTTGAGGGGCAGCTAGGTGGTGCAGCGGATAGAACACCAGCCCTGAAGTCAGGAGGACCTGAGTTCAAATCTGGCCTCAGACACTTAACATTCCCTAGCTTTGTGACCCTGGGCAAGTCACTTAACCTCAACTGCCTCAGCAAAAAGCAAAAAAATTAAATTAAATTAAAATTTAAAAAATAAATAAATAAAAATCACTTTGATTTTTCTAGAATCATCAACTGCCAGAGACTGATGGACCTCAATTGAAACATAGGGGACCCCCAGCTGCATGAGATCGCCCCTGCCTGGACCCCATCGACTCCTGAGGCAGCCAGACAGGTTGGGACAGACTGCTCTGATCACAGCATCTTCCAGTCAATCTGCTGACTGACCGAGCCAGCTCCCTCTTGTCACTCGGGAAGGTTGTGACTTGCCCTGATTCACAAAGACCACAAGCCTCCGAGGCAGAGTTTGATCCCGTGTCCCCTCGTTCTAAACTCAGTCCCCAAGACTCTCACTGCTGATGTGCTAGAGCTGGAGGCAGAAAGAGCTGAATTCAAACCCAGCCGAGACACTGGCCAACTCTGTCCCTTAACCGGTTTGCCTCAGTTTCCATAACTAAACTGGGGATGCCTCCCAGGGTGGTTATAAAATGGGTAGCATCCAGAAGGTGCTAAATAAATGGGGCCTTGCCTTCCCCCCACCCCATCTTCTCCTCCCCGGCCCAGCATCTCCAGTCCCCTCACCCGGTTCTCAGCTGCCCGGGCTGGAGGCCCATTCAGGTTACAAAGCACAGTCTGAACCAGATGGCCTCATGCCCCGAGAAGCCACATGACTCACTAATAATCCTCAAGAAGGATGAAATGAGCTTCTGCCAGCAGAAACTGCTTCCGGAAAAACCCAATACCTGCTGCTTCCAAGGACAAAAAGAGGAAATATTTTAATTTTTAAAAAGAAATACCATCCTGGTCGGGGTATCCAATTATGTCACGATGTCAACAGGGGAAAATGACTTCCTTCCCGACTCCTGAAGGGCCCAGTTCGGCTCCAGGAAAGAGATGCCTTTACCTAAAAAGCGAGGGCTGCTCCAGACCATGGACCCTGGAGCTCCCGGGAGGTCTCCGAGGAGCCGAGCTTCCCTACGCCCCGAAGAGGCCTCTTCCCATGGCCGGGCACTTAGGATAGAAAGGGAGCTCGTTCGTTTGTTTGTTTTAATCACAAGTCAACTTCAGGCTGAACTATTACTCAAAGAGCCAGAGCAATCACCCCGAAGATAACCAAACGTGAACATGAAAGGAGAAGGGGTACTGGGGATCTAATTCCATTTGATTCAGATAAAGGCTGTCGGGTCTATGAGAAAAGGCACCTGCTCATTTCTGTCACAGTGCCTAGCACACAGCAAGTGCTTAATAAATGCATGACTGATTGAACTCAAATATCAATTAGACACCTATTGTGTACAGACATCAATGAGAATTCTTGCCTCAAGGGGTTACCTTGTTCTGTGATGAGATATAACCCGATAGAGAGTTTGCCTCAAGATGGAGGGGAAAAGGGGGTTTAAGATTCTAAATCTCAGGTGACTGACCAAGAAACCACTCGGGACAACTGAGACCCAAGTGGTCATGAAGAAGTGAAGCTATGTGGAGAGAAAGTTCACCCCAAAACTGGAAAAAGGGGGTTTAGATTCTAAATCTCTGGTGACTGACCAAGAAACTCCACTCCGGACAACTCTAAAACTTAGTGGCCATGAAGAAGTGAAGCTACATGAGGAGAAAGTTCACCCCAAAAGTGGAAAAAGGGGGTTTAGAATCTAAATAAAAGGGGATTGACCAAGAAACTTCACTGCGGACAACTGAGACCCAAGCGGTCATGAAGAAGTGAAGCTACGTGGGGAGAAAGTTTACCCCAAAACTAGAAAAAAGGAGTTTAGATTCTAAATCAAAGGGGACTGAGAAACTTCACTCTGGACAACTCTAAGACTTAGTGGCCATGAAGAAGTGAAGCTACGTGGGGAGAAAGGATTTCTTCATCTGGTTTTTCCCTAAACTAATAAAACTACAGGTCCAGTGTCTGATACTGTCCAAAGATTTCCCTGAAAAAAAGCAGTTTGGTACGGAAGAAAACAGTGGGAGACCCGAGAGAGGATGATGGGAAGGGAAGCGAAGGGAGAGAGATGCTGAGCAAGGTTAGGGTTACCTAAGGTAAGACAACTAATCTCCTTCAGCCTTGATGTTCCTCCTCTGTAAAATGGGTATGCTATTAGCACCAAGCACCCAGAGTTGCCCAGAGGTTCAGATGAGGTCATTCACGTGAAGAGCTTTATAAAAGCAGGAGCCCCGGAGGTGACAGTTATGATTACATGAGAGAAAGCTATCTGAAAGGGGAAGCTTTATTGGAGGTCAAATCAATGAGTCACGGAGGGAGCAGCGGGACCAAGCCTTTATTTCTCAGTCCCCAGTCATTCAAAGGCTCATGCCCTAAGCCTCTTTCTGCCAATCCAGGTCCCGGGCAATAAGCGTGTGTCTGATGGGATGCCAAGAGAGTGCCAGAGAAAGCCAGGGGTCCCCCTGAGGAGGCAGGCCCTGGCCTAAGGTCCCACCTGCTCCTGTATCAGAGAAATGAATGCTAAAGCATTGACGTGGCGGGCACTGGCGCAGGGTACAAACCCAAGCAACCAAGACGACATCTGTCCTCGAAAGCTTGCATCCTAATGGGAGAATCGGATGGAGAAGCAGCAGCGTGGGATGGAAATGGACAGGAGTGAAGGGATGGCTAAGACCGGGCCACATTCATCCAGACCAAGGCTGCAGCGGGCAGGGGCCGAGGGCGGCCCGAGTGTGGGTGACGGACAAGGTTTAGAAATGGCCACAGAGTAAGAGAGCTCCCCGGGAGGGACCGCCCTTAAAGGTCTCTGCTTGTCCCTCCTTGCACCCCAAGTTAAGGGTGTATGGCTTCTCCCAACACAAAGGAGCCGAGAGCTTGGGAAAGCCTGGCCCCGGGCTGAATGGGAGCAGTTCTGTGGACAGAGGGGAAGGAGGGTGTTTACTTAAAGGGAGCCAGTCCTGGATACACCAAATAACCCGAGTCCAGGAAGGGGGGAGGGGGGTGTAGAATCTGGTTGAAATAAGCCAACACCGGGACCGAGACCAGAGTGCGGGAAGTGGTGCCGGGACCGAGAAGAGGGCCACAAAGTGCTCCTTCGGGCTTAAGGAACCTGGGGCCCAATCCCTTATCTCCCTGACCTAAGTACTCACTTAAATCCCCCAGGTCTCAGTTTCCCCATCTTTAAAATATGGAGGATGGACTTGGAGATCTCCTCTAGTCTCTGATGCTAGGATTGCTCATCTGGAAGGAAGAGTAGCATCGAGTGGCCTGAGGGCTGGAGAGCCAAGACAGCTACTCTCTTCTGGGACTGTGATACCATAAGAAGCTGAGGTGTCCAGAGGCTCCCCGTCTTTAGGAATGGGGGGAGGAGAAAAAGATACCCCCCTTCCAAAGCCCCACAATGCAAAGCAAGGTCTTTGGGGGGGGGGGAATACAAGCAGCCTAGGAGAGCAAGGAGCAAGATGAGATGCCCAGAATTCCTTACCCTTCAGGACTGCCATTCCTCCCTCCACGCCTGGGGTCTCCTACTCGCTCTGGAGCCTCCCTCTGCCATAACATCCCCTTCTCCCACTGGGGAGGCTCCCAGGGCCTTCACTTTAGGGAAAGGCCCAGGCAGCCAACTCCCGTTGCCCTCCTACCTCTGCTAATGATGCTCCAGACTTGACAATCATATTCCTGGACAAGGAAAGAGTCTTGGGTCTTGGGTCCTGGGTTTCAGCTCTGCTGCTAGCATGAGTCTCTTCCCTCTCCCATTCACCTCCATTTTTTGGTTCCTCTTTATATTTCCTTTCCCCATTCATTACTCGGAGCAAGAAAATATTTGCAGTTTTTGCTTATATTTATATCCTAAGAACTTAGCACACAACGCGTAGCATAAAGTCAACAATTAATAAATAATTATTGCCTTGAACCCGAAGAACATAAATAGGGCCTTGCAACGTTTTACTCGATGGATTTGCCAGGATCAACACTTCCCCGCCATTCTCCTTGGCTCTGCCCAGTGATCCCTCTTTTCCATAGCAAACTTCTCCTCTAATGAAATTGTCCCCCAGAAAAAGAAATCATGGTCAAACATGAAGGGAAGCCTGAAGAGCCTCTCCAAAAGACAGCTCCTGACCAACCAACCTACCACCAACCAACTAACAGAATTTAAATGTAATCTAAATTACCATTGTTAGAGAGCTCTCTGATTCCAGCCTAAAATTTCAAGGAGAATTAAATGTTATACGTAATGTGATTGGTGGTTTTCTATTTAAAATTCATTTATATTTCAGAAAATGTCTATAATCACTTTTCTTAAAAAAAAAATACATCTTTTTGATTAGATTAAAATCTGGAGATTGGAACCTGCTCTAAGTACAGCTGTAGGGACAATAGTAACCAGTAGTTTCCTATAAACATAAGAGGTCATTGCAATCGGTCTTTGGTCTGCCTCAGCCTAGTACCTCGACACATAGTAGGTCCGATGCATAAATGCTTCCAAATCCATGGCAGAGAGCCGGTGAGATGCTGAATCTTACCTCTTGCCTGAGAGGAAAACTTAGAATCAAAGAAGAAAGGACCTTGTGGGATCCCACCTGTGGGAAGAGGTGAGGCTGTGTGCTCTTGACCATGGCACTTTGCTTCTCTAAGACTCAGGTATAAAAAAAGATGTCTAATAAATGTCTTGCCATTTCCAAATCTGTGATCTTGGTTGACCTCTTCATTTCTGAAATTAGGGGCCCCAGACTCTAAAAGTCCTTCTGGCCTTTAACAGTCTAAGACTGCGTGAGGAAAATAAAATATTCAAGCCATAGGCCCCTGAAAGTCTGTCCTGGTCCTTGACCCACATTTTTTAATTCAATTTTTATTTATTTTATTTGTATTTAATCTTCTGGATTCTCCTCCAGGGCTCATTTGCCAGATCTGGTTTTGAATCTGCTTCCAGGATTCATCATCTATCACCAAGATAGCCTTGGATCAAAAGGTAGTTTAGGAAAAGTTTAGGAAAAGGGAAGCCCCATCTTCCGCTGGGAAATGGGCAAGGCTCTGAGCAGAGAACATAACTAGCACCTGATTCATTTCCCTCACTGCCCACCAGGATAAATCAGCGCCAGCCTGACCACGTTGAGGAGCCGGCTTGATGGCTATGTTCCTAGTAAGAGCCATCTTGCAGAACCCCATCCTCCCAAACCGGAGGATGCAACAAATTTGGTGAGAGGAGAGTTGGACTGAAAGAAGTATTTGGAGGACATTCCCTTGCCAAAAGCGTGGCAGGTCCCCTAGGATTTACATCCTCCCGGGACTCTGGGGGCCCTTACAAAGGAGCCATTCCCGCTTATTCAGTTAGTTCCGGCGCACGGTTAGAGTTGGAGAAGTTCAGGTGAGATTTTAGGAGTTTCGTAGTGGGCGAGAGCCCCGGCCCCTTGCCGCAATGACCGAGAGGACGCGGTATCCTGGGAATTTTCCCAGCCTCCCCAGCGCAAGAAGCAGATCTGCCGCGGTGAATCAGCCAACATCGATGAAAGGTAAACTATAAGCTAAGCTGGATGCTGTCCTTCGTTCCCGAAGGGGACCAAAGTGATCCCGTTATGGTAGAGGCGAGTTCAATATGTCCGACTACGGTTGATCAGACTAACACAAGCTCAGAGTGCTACCACAGGTTGGACACGTACGGACCCTATGAACATTTTTGGGACGGTGAGGGGGCTTCTCTACCTTGCGCTTTTCACGAGTCTTTTGGGCTAATTAAATGCTGCTTTCTTCTCTGATGGGGGCACGCTATCCTGGGCGGTCCTGGGTCAGTCTTCCATGTCAGATCACCAATGTTCTTAAAAGAGACCTTCCACACATATGTTATGCAAATGAAATAAAAATTTAAAAAAAAAAGAGAGACCTTGAGGGCACCGAGCGCAGGAGACACGAAAAGCCAGGAGTCAAGCACCTTCTAATCCAGAACAGAGGTGGGGCGTTTCCACCCCCTCTGCTTTGGAAAATCTGGGTGCCTTCGATTCGGCAATCGCTGACCAGGTGCTGATTTGGCCACATCCGAGGATCCAGCAGCCAGCAATGGAAAAGGCCTTTAAGACCACCTGACTCGTCCCACTCCACTCATTTTATAGAGACTGTGTAGCCCTCAGTCCGAAGCCTCCTGACTCGCGGCTCCCATTCTTTACATGGTGTCGTGTTGTTTCTAACAAGCTAGTGCAGGGGTAAAGAACCTATGTACCTCATGATAACACAGGTCAGAGGGAACGGAGACCAGAGGAGGGTGGAGACCCAAGAGATGAGAGGCTTCAGCCTCCTCCCACAGGAGCTTTCCTGCTCCTTCTCTGCAGCTACTGGAGCCCCCAGTCATGCTGCTGCCTCCAATTATTCTGCTGCCTCCACTCATATTAGAGCCTCCAATCATTCTGGAGCCTCCACTCATATTAGTCTCCAATCATTCTGGAGCCTCCATTCATATTAGAGCCTCCAATCATTCTGGAGCCTCCAATCTTTCTGCTGCCTCCACTCATATTAGAGCCTCCAATCATTCTGGAGCCTCCACTCATATTAGTCTCCTATCATTCTGGAGCCTCCACTCATATTAGTCTCCTATCATTCTGGAGCCTCCACTCATATTAGAGCCTCCAATCATTCTGGAGCCTCCACTCATATTAGAGCCTCCAATCATTCTGGAGCCTCCACTCATATTAGTCTCCTATCATTCTGGAGCCTCCACTCATATTAGAGCCTCCAATCATTCTGGAGCCTCCACTCATATTAGAGCCTCCAATCATTCTGCTACCCTCAAAAAATGTGCCTTCTAAACAGGAAGCATTTGCCCTGGACCTCCCCCCCCCCAACCTGGCCAATAGGATCTCTGCTTATTGGAAGTGGGGATGATTTCCCCCTTAGCCCTGGCCCTCCGGCACCTGGAATCCAGTATTTCCCCAATACTTGCTGAGTGATTGATGTGGGGAGGAAGGAATCGCTTCCAGCTGTGGGATCAGGGAGATCTCTTTTTTAAATCCACTTTATGTTCAGATCCACATCCTTGCCCCTTCCCACACACATCCCTTAAACACTACCCCCTCTGCTGCAAAGGCCACAAAAGCAAACCTTTTTTTTTTTTTTTTTTTTTTACAAACATTCAGGGTCAAATAAGTGCTTACACTGGCCAAACGAAATCAAGGAAGCGTCATGGACGGAGAGCCAGAACCAAGGATTTCACTGGCTACCGGTGTGGGAGACACAGAAGAGACAGCGGGGACACAGACAGGGAGAGAACTAGATTTCATTGGGATCCGCACCCGTTCCGGTCTGACTGAAACACCAAAGGCACAAGGGCAGACTACGGCATGAAGGGTCCTGGCTGCCAAGCTCTGAGCCTCAATGTCCCTCCCTGTGAAAGGGCCGCCCTAAGTGATCTCTGGGGTCTCCTCCAGCTTGAAGACTGTGCTGGTGCTATCTGAGAACCCCCCAATTCTGTCCGGCAGCCAATTGGAAGTCGGGGGGCTGACAGGTTTCCACCCCACAGTCTAGAGGGGCAGAAGTCAGGAGCCTTTTACAGGGAGTGGGGCCCCACGGAACCCAGGGAGGGGGAAGCACACCTCAAAAAGGTCCTGATACCCAGGTGGGAGAGAAACAGGGGCATCCTTCCATCCAAGCCTCTCACTTCCCAGATGAGGGACACACACACACACTCCCACACACACACACACACACACACAATCACACTCATTCCTCCCAGAAACACACAAACACACGCTTCTCAGATATACACATACACACACACTCATATACTTCTCAGAGATGCTCACACTTACACACGCACACACAATCACACTCATTCCTCTCAGAGACACACAAACACACGCT
>JAJPUD010002521.1:50104-70401 GCA_023553655.1 Myrmecobius fasciatus
GCAGAGGGGAAGCTCACACACGTGTGTACTCACTCTGTACTCTCCCCCGGCCTGCGCCCTCACTCCCTGAAGCTCTCTCCCACACGCCCTTCTTCCTCCTGCAGGACGGGGGCCGGGGCTGGGAAAAGGGGGAGGGGGAAAGCCTCCTTTCTGGAAGCAGGAATTCAAATCCTGCTCCTTCCCAGGCCGGAGTGGCCTCCCCTCCCCTCCCCTCCCCTCCCTCCCAATAGATCGGGGCCATGGGTAAACATTTCCAAATATGGAGAAGCAGCCCGAGGAGGATGTCCAAGAAATCAGCCTTCTCCTGCGCTCCCTGAAAGGCCGGGCCCCTGGCAGAGCTTCTCCGGGGCTCCTGGTCAATGATTAACCCGCTGAGGTGCCCGGGCCGGACTCTGCTCCGGATGCCCTCCGGCTGCTGGCAGGCGCGGGGGCAGATACCATCCGGGTGGCAAAGGATTCATGGCGCTTCCCTCCCACTGGGCTCGGGCACACCTAAGGGCGCGGTGGCAGAGGGCAGGTGTGGGAGTCGGGGAGCAGCCGGGCTCAGAGCAGGAGCCCCCCACTCCTCCTGACCCGCTGGCGCTCAGGGGGGCCCCACTAAGGCCCGATCCCTCCTAGGTGGGCACTCAGGGCACAGAGGCCCAAGGATGTCAGGCCAGGTAGAACATCAGCTCTGAATGGGAGCAGACCTCAGTCCCAGAGAACTGGGATGCCCAGCTCTGACCATGTGGCCCCAGGGACACTCAAGGCCTACTGGGCCTGGGGACGTCCTCTCTCCTCCCCTCCCCTTCACCACTAATGCCCCCTCCCCTCCCTTCCCCATCCAGTGCCCTCTTGTCTCCCCTCCCCCTCCAGTGCCCTCTCCCCTCACCTCCACCTCCAGTGCCCCCTCCCCTCCACCTCCAGTGCCCATTCCCCTCCCCTTCACCACTAATGCCCCCTCTCCTCCCCTCCCCTCCACCTCCAATGCCCCCTCCCCTCACCTCTGCCTCTTAGCATCTAGAGCATCCTTCAGAGCTCAGCTCAAACACCGTGGCCCGCAGGAAGACAGTCCCCCTCCCCACCCCCAGCTGCTAGTAGCTCCCCTCCCCATCTAGCCCCAAATACCTTGTATTTATCAATCAATCAATATTTATTAAGCGCCTACTATTTTCCAGGAACTCTGCTGAGTGCTAGAGTCTTTATTTTGTAAATAATTCAGACATGCTTCTACAGGCAACGAGAGGACCTCCAAGCTGGGGCCGGTGCGCTCTGAGACAGGGAGTCCCTCCTCAGGACCTCCCAGGACCAATGAAATCACAAATCGAGGCCTTCTCCTTCCAAAACCTATTTGCCCGTCTCTCTGCCAAGAACACCAATGACTCAAAAGTAGGGGGCGGTTCATTTTTGTCTCCGTACCCCTACCGCCTGGCACATAGTAGGTGCTTATTAAATACCGTGCCCTGAATCAGATGTGCTCACTCTGATGAGATCTCGACAGCCAGCAACGGCCAGCTTGACCCACCGAGGACTGACTCAGTAGGGATAAAGAGATAAACTCCATAGCGATAAATAGAGACTCAATGGGGAGTCCTGCCATTGGGTGCAAGAGATCAATTTTGTAAGTACAAGAGGGGGAAGGACTGATGGCAGACCTGTAAGTTCAGCCGCAGTTAACGTTGCGACAAGTCAGCCAAGAGAGGCAGAGAAATTAGGGAGGCAACGGCTTCGTGGTACGCTCTCCTAGGGAGATGACTTTAGGAAATCCGATCATCTTTGATTCGTCGTGACCTGCTTAAAGAAAGCTACTGACTTCTGCCGGCAGTTAGGGGGTGCATCTGGTAGAGCACCAGGTCTGGGGTTCAGATATGGCCCCGTGAGATGGAGAAAGAAATGGCAAACCGCTCCAGTGACTGCCAAGAAAACCCCAAATGGGTCATGAAGAGTCTGAAAAAAAAGTGATCAAATTGATTTCCTTGCCCTGGTGAGTGATCACCCGGTGAGGGATCTGGAAAGCGTATCACCCAAAGATCCCCTGAAGATCTTGAGCATGTGTAGTCGGGAGAAGACATGACCAAGAGAGGACAGGACGGCTGTCTGAAAGTAAGCCAGAGGAAACTTGTTCTATCTGGTCTTGGATTACATGCAGGTCATTTTACAGATGAGGAAACTGAGGCCAGATTTGAACTCAGGAAGATGAGTCTCCCTGATTCCAAGTCCAGTACTCGACACACTGAGCCACCTAGATCCCTGGAAAAGTACTCACTTAAACTTACAACTGGCTGAACCAGAACTTGGATCCGTTATCTGACGCCAGGTTCAGATTTCTTCCCAATAGACGGAACAGTGAGGAGGCAACGATCTGGATGGAGGGGGAATCAAGGAAGGCTTCAGAGGGGAGGCAGCATTCCAGCTTGCCTAGAAGCTTAGAAGATGGCCTGGGGGGGTTTACAAGAAGCCTTGAAGGTAGTAATGAATGTATCAGGGTGACGACAGGAGGAATAAAAAGGAGGACCCTAGGTCAGAATTGAAAGGACTTGATCATCAATTAGCCATGAGAGCAAAGAAAGGAGGCCAGTGGGAGAGAATCCCATATGGAGACACTGGGGGAATCCTGGGATCAAAGGTAGCTGCAACCAAGCTAAGGAAGAAGAGAAAAGAGAGACCAATGGGGTCAGAAGCAGCAGAGAACCCAAGGAATAGAATGGGGAGGGGGGAATAGTTAATTAAGCATTTACTCTGTACCAAGCCCAGAAGATGCTGAAAGAAAATTGAGACAGAACCTGCTCTCCAGGAACTCACATCCTAATTAAAAGAAACAGCACCCAAAGGAGGGCTTCTGTCCTGAGAGACAGAAAGGTGGGATGATTCTCAGGCAGGATGAGCAGCAGGGTAGATGGCAAAATGGAAAAGCGAAAAAAAAATGTGTTTTGTGAGGACAGGTGATGGTTGGGCCATAAGGGGTGAGGAGACAGAAAGGGGTGAGGAAATAAAGGCATGGGCTATGTATGACGGCAGACTGTCGTGAATGGTCCTTTGGCTGGGCAGTTGACTCCAAATAAAGGTAAAGAAAGTACAGAACTTCACAGTCAGAAGGGAAATCATTAGAGAAGAAGGACCACGAGCTAGACTTGCCCCGCAGCTCATTAAAGACCATGTTCCTAAAAATCCCACGTGCCCAGGGACAGATTTCCTTATGTTATTGTAATGTTATATTGGATTTGTCATATATTTGAACATATTTAACATATATATTGGACTATCTGCCATCTAGGGGAAGGAGGGAAAAATTTAAAACAGGAAGCTTTGTAACGGTTAATGTTGAAAAATTACCCATGCAGATGTTTTGCAAATAAAAAGCTTTAATTAAAAAAAAAGTTATTGTAATATTATTGAAGCTTAGAGTACTTGGTACAAAAATACCATGGTCCATTCCACTCCCACCACACACACACACACACACACACACACACTTCTCCTACAAAGAGTCCAATAATCTAGGTCAGTCCAAACAATGGAGTGTTCATTCAGCCATCCCTAGCAACCCAACAATTAGTATACACTGGTAGAATTACAACTATGTGCCCAGAGCGTCCAATCACGAAGCAGGTCAAAAGATTTTCAATGGTTCCGACCTCATCTCCAACCTCAACAAGCTTAGCTCTAATTGGGGAGACAAGTAATCATAAGCCGAAACAGCGGGAGTGTAGGAGAACACAGAGAATCAGATGGCGGTTGGTATGGCACAGACCACATACGAAATAGGAGGGGTAACCAAACAGCAAGTATTTATTAAGTACCTACTATGTGTGCCCAAAATTGTGCCGGGAACAGAAAAGGAATGAATTTTCAGATCTTTGCTCAAAGGTGCTCACGTTCTAACAAAAGACTAATCAAGCACTGGGGACCAACATAGTCCAAAGGTAGGGAATCCCAGAATCCTATAGGAGGGCTCCTCTGCCATAAGCAACAGCCCTCATTGGACAAGCTCTTTTGGTGGCTACCTCCCCAAAGATCCATTCTTAGACAGTTTGATGGGTAGTTTTTCTTACATCGAGTCAAAAATCTGACTCTCTACAATCCTTACTCATTGCTCCAAATGTCAGCTTCTGGGATCAAATTTGAGGGAGGAGGGACGAATATGCATTCATTAAGCGTCTACTGTGAGAACTGGCTGACAGTCCTCACGTTCTCTTCTTCTAAACATCCATAATTTCTTTACTTGATCCTCATGTAGCAAACACCCGAGGTCCCTTCAAACTACTCGTCATCCTCTGGTAGACCATCTCTAACTCAGCAGTGTCCAAACGTAGTACCCAGAACTGAACACAAGACCCCAAAGGTCACTTCTGAACAGGAAACAACTCTTATTCTTATTCTCTAATTCTGAACACTGTCTTTTTAAATGAATACCCATTGATTGATTAATTCAGCCCAAGATCACTTTCTCTTTTGCCTTTGAAATCATACTTGTATCCCAAAGAGATCATAAAAGAGGGAAAAGGACCCACATTTGCATAATGTTTGTAGCAGTTCTTTTTGTGGTAGCAAAGAAGTAGAAATTGAGTGGGTGATCGTCGATTGTATATGGAAGCAATGGAATATTATTGTTCAAAAAGAAATGATGGGCAGGCTGATTTCAGAAAAGTCTAGGAAGAATCACACGAAGTAAAGCGAGCAGAACCAAGAGAACACTAGACATAGTAACAGCAAGATTGTGTGATGATCAACTATAATAGAATGATCCCTTTTCAGCAATACAGTGATCCGCGGCAATACCAACCAGACTTGGGATGGACAATGTCATCCACGTCCAGAGAGAGAACTATGGAGACAGAATGTAGATTGAAGCATACTATTTTCTTCTTTTTTATTTGTTTTTTTTTTTCCTTCTCTTGTTATTTTCTCCCTTTTAGTTTGATTTTCCTTGTACAACATGACAAGTATGGGAATATATTGACAAGGATTGCACTCATATCAGATTGCCTGTTGTCTTAGGGAAGAGGGGGAGAAAAAATTTGAAAGACAAAATCTTATTTATTTATTTTTTTTGCTGAGACAATTGGGGTTAAGTGACTTTCCCAAGATCACACAGTAAAGAAATATTAAGTATCTGAGGGCAGATTTGAACTCAGATCCTCCTGACTTCAGGGCTGGCACTCTATCTACTGCACCATCTAGCTGTTCCTATGGAATACAAAATCTTACAAAAATGAATTTTGGAAGCTACCTTTACATGTGTTGGGAAAAATAAAGTATGTATTGAGGGGGGAAAAAATCATACTTGTAGCTCTCACACTGACTTTGTTCTCCACTAAACATTTACATTGGGTTCATGCCAACTATTTCTAGACTCCTCCATTTTAGTATAAAAAATTAATATTTTGGTCCCAAACTTAGAATTTTACATTTATTTTGACTAATGCAAGATATCTGGGCTAGAAATTTATATGCCAGAAAGAACTGTTTGCAAAGAAATGAAAAAGTCCTTTGTCATTCAAAATACTGGTTAATCTGGTGAGACGATCTCTCTGGGACCTGGATTTTCCTCAATTAAAAAATGAGAAAGTTGGGATACATGATCACTATGGCTCATTCTCTCTGGCTGCTTTTTTTTTTCCCCTTTGGGTTGGAAGGTGAAAAAGTGGAAGAACACATTTGACAGCCAAAAGGCCTAAGTGATGGAGCAGACCCAGGAAAAGGGGGGAAAAAGAAAAGGTGTTTGTCATTAATCAAGCGTAGTCCAGCTGCCAAGACCAGGGACCTGAATAAAGGCCCCAACATCTGCCAAATCACAAAAGGTAATCAGAGCAGCCAGAGTAACTCGGAAAAAAAGGCGATGACTACACCCCAGAAACATGTGCATTTTATTAGTGCACAGGGGGAAGGCAGCTCCCAGCAGCCTCCCTGGCAGCAGAGAAGCACATGGAGTTCCTTGAGACATTAGGAATCGCCATCGCTGTCCTTGATGGAGTTCACAGGATGATAAAGCTACAGGGGACCGGAGGGGCCAGTGACTCCAAGCCCCAATTTGTACAGAAGGGGAAACTGGAACCCAGAAATGCTAACTGACTTCTCTAAATCACTTAGGGAGAGGCAGGATTTGAACCGTGGTCCTCTGACTATACTACACAATCTCATGCATTTCCAGGGACTTTCTGATCATCCTCACCACCCACCCAAGAGCCACTTATGGTTTTCCCCAACTCTGACATCACTCCAAAACTCAGAACGCAGCAAGGCCATTTCCCAAGTGACTCGAGTCCCAAGGACTGTCCAGCATTCCCAGAACCTAGTGACCCTAAGGGTCAGGGGGTCAAAGCTAGAGACCTCAATCCAAACTCCCCCATTGCTGCACCATTAGCCCAGGAAGGCAGGCGAGCCTCTGAGCTTCAGTCCCAGGACTACTGAGCGAAAAGGAAACTCCTCCCTGTAGGATAAAAAGAGGGTTCTTTCTCAAAATCCTAAAGCAGCTGGGCGGGCAAGGGTGGGAGGGCATCTCAGCAGATGCCACGGCTGAGAGCCTGCGACCCGGTGCAAGCCACAGGATCCAGACCAGGGCTCCTTTTCAGGGCCGATCTCCCACCTCCTTAGTGGGGGAGGACGGGGGGCAGAGGGGGGGGATGGTTCTGGCCACAACTGTACATTCCTTTAGAAACACAGCAAGCGATGAGGTCATTGCCAGACAAGGAAATAAGAAGGCCTACGGAAAGCTAGCCGAGGAGCAGCAGGATAGCCGAGAGCTCTCTCCCCACAGTCTCCCCTGGAACTGTTCAAAGCGTTTAAGTAAAAGCCGATTTTCAAACTCCCAGGCTCTTCATTGGGAGAGCCCCGAGGGGAGCTTCCAATCTCATCCAGGTTGGATCATATATACATACACACACACATATATGCATATATGTACTATATAATATATATAATGTTATATTTAATAAGTAAGACAGTAGGCTAAGACTAACAGACTCAGTTTATCTTTCACCTAAAAGTGTTGAGTTACTAAACCAGCTCTATATACAATTCCACATTCTAGCAGATTTACAATTGAACAAATGAACACTTGAGTCAAAGAGAGCTCGTGGAGATGAACTTTGGAAGAAGCCTGGAGATCCCAGATTCCAGGGAGCAGATCTACAATGTTTGTCTTGGGGGAGGCTCCAGAAATTAAGGCTCCCAGATCTGTGTTATGAGGCTCAATAGGAGAATCCACAGAGTATGGTTGGAAGCTATTTGGCAGTGAGGGAAGGAGCCACTTCGAAGCAGGAATTAATCAAGAGCTCGGGATATTTCCTATCCCCACAACAGAAAAAGCATCTCAGCACACCTCTTGTCCTAGTCAGCTGCCCAAGGAACATCGCCTAGTATCTGAGATTCCACCCCCATGTCCCCTCAAGAGTAAAAAACTAACAGGGGGTTGGTACTTACCAGTGATGTCTCAGGATGACTCCAAGGAAAGTCTGAGTGGATCAAAGGCAGGTGACCTTCGTGAGCTTCCTCTGGGTCTCTGGCACCAGACACCACCTGAGAATTCTCTTCAAGCCCTGTTGAAAGCAACATTTTCTCATCAGTCACAAAAACCTTTCCCTGGAAAGAAGCACTACTGTGTCCCAAAAGAACTGCGGGACTGCTCTCCAGGATCTGCCCTGACCTGGGTGCCTCCAAAGGTTCCACTCATTATTAAACTTGGAGAGGAGGGTAAGAAGAGGGATTCTCAGTGGCACCCCTCAATAGTCCAGAGAAGGAGCTGAACTAACTTGGCTAGAGCTACTGCAGGATCCAGGCTATTTGTCAACTCTTTATTATATGACTCTGAATCAGTCCCATAACCTCTGGGTGCTGCCTCACTGGGAATTGAGGCAGGAAGAGATTGGGGAAAGAGAAGGAGGAATTTAAAACAGAAAAGAGGATTGGGGGTGGAAAGAAAGAGAAAGAAAGAGAGAGAGAGAGAAAAGAGAAAAGAAAGAAGAGAGAGAAAAGGGAGAAGAGAAGAGAGAGAGAAGAAAAAGAGAAAGAGAGAAAGAGAAAAGAGAGGAGAGAAGAAGAAGAAGAAGAAGAAGAAGAAGAAGAAGAAGAGAGAGAGAGAGAGAGAGAGAGAGAGAGGCTTCCTGTAAATATAACAATCATTTACAGCTCAAAGGGAGACAAGAAGCTCATTTTATTTAGAAACATGATACTGCCATCCAATTATCAGGATCACGGCACTTGCTACCTCTGGAGCAAAGTGTTTTCTGTAAAACCATCCTGTAAGTCAGGGAAGAGGAAGAATCTGATTTGGCCAGGGGGGAAAGTGACACAGAGTAAAGGGATATCTCCATGTGGAACAAGTGTCTCTCCAGGTCTCCTGCCTCCAGCACTCCCCCACCCTTTCCAATTCATCTTCTGCTCAGTAGTCCTCACCTGACAGTCATTTCTACCAGATTTGATTGCCCTCTCACAGATTAGGAGCTGCCAAAGTGACTTTCCAGAAGCACCTCCCTCCAGAACCTTCAAGGGATCTCTGTAACCATCACGATAAAGAGCAAATGTTTCCACTTGGCTTTCAGCATCCTTCCAAATCTAGCTGGATTTATTCCAGAATAATTTGTCACTGTGCCCCCCAAAAAAGGAGCACCCTAGGAGTCAGTGCCCTAGAGTATGCCCATTTGCTGTTCTTGCCACATTATGTCCTCTCTTGTCTTTGCCAATTCTGACCTTCCTCACCTCCACCTCTTTGAACCCTACATAGATTGGAGTCTCAGCTCAAGTCCCGACCCTGCTGGAAACTAACCCTCCCAGTTATTAATATTCTGCTCCTCCTGAAATGACTATGTCCATATTGGGGATCAACATATCACTGTCATCCCCCCAGGCCCCTCCACTCCTTCCTCCCAGGAGAAAGTAATCAATTCAGTGGAAAACTTTTCTTTTTTGGCTGTATCCCTGCCTGGTACTGTGCGTGGCTCAGAGAGTTACTTTAGAGAATCACACATTTAGGACTCAAAGAGGTTCTGAAGGTCCAGTCCCTCTGATTCATTTTGTAAATGAGGAAATGGAGATACAAGGAAGATAAGTGAACTATAAGGTTACAAACTAGTAAGAGGAAGACTTGGGATTTGAACCCAGGGCTCTGTCTACTCCAAAGTCGGTGTGCTGACTTTTGCTCCTCATCATCTAGCAAATACTTATTGTATTTAAATGGCAAAAGCATGACCCAAACCAGAAGCCTCAGGGAGCCTGTTACAGTTATACTGATTCCAGGATGGAAAACTTAAGCTACACTTTTTCTAATGGGACATAGTCTGGCCCAAGGGAAGATTTCATATATTCTTGGAGCTTAGAGTTAGGTACTTGCAAAATGCCTGTGGCCCAGATGAAAATCAAATGCATCCACAGAATACAGAGCAAAAAAGAAGACCTTGATATAAACTCAGAAGAAGACAAAAATATGAAAACAGCCAAAAAAAAGGCTCAATGAAAAAAAATGTTAATTGGATCAAAGCCCAACGAGAATTCCTGGAAGACTTAAAGAAATTCTTGGTAGAGGAAAAATTGGGAAAAGAAAGGTGACATCAGAAAATTTTGAAAAAAAGAATTAACAACTTGCTAAAAAGCACACACACACACACACACACACACATAAAATAACAACAAGAACAAAAATTAAAAAAAATAACAACATAAAAATCAGAATTGGTCTAATAGTAAAAGAAGTTTAAAAATTCTCTGAAGAAAACTTCTTAAAAACAAAATAGATCCAATGGAAAAGGAAGTTCAAAAATTCACTGAAGAGCAAAAGCAGAATTGCCTAGGTGGAAAAAGAGATATCAAATTTCACTGAAGAAAATGATTCCTTAAAAATTAGATCTGGGGGGGCAGCTAGGTGGCGCAGTGGATAGAGCACCAGCCCTGAAGTCAGGAGGACCTGAGTTCAAATCTGGTCTCAGACACTTAACATTCCCTAGCTATGTGACCCTGGGCAAGTCACTTAACCCCAATTGCCTCAGCAAAAAGCAAAAAAAAAAAAAAAATTAGATCTGGACAAGTAGAAGCTTATGACTCCATGAGATATTCCCAAAAAGAAATCAAAAGAATGAAAATATAGAAGAAAATGTGAACTATCTTATCAGAAAAACAACTGTCCTGAAAAAACAGATCCAGGAGAGACAATTTTTAAAATATTGGATTAACTGAAAGCCATGATCAAAGGAAGAGCTTAAGTATCATATTTGAAGAAATTATCAAGGAAAACAGCCCCAAGATCTTAAGATTCAGAAGGTCAAATCAAAATTGAAAGAATCCACCAGGCTAAAACAGCAATAAAATGATCCAAGATAATTCCAAAAGACTCATGATGGAAAATGCTATCCATATACAGCAAAAGAATTATAGAGTCTCAATGCAGATCAAAGCATACTATTTTCACTTTTTTTTTTTTGTCTTGAGATTTTTCCCTTTGTTCTGTTTCTTCTTTCACAACAAGACTATTATAGACAAAATTGCACATGTATAACATATCAAATTGCTTGATGTCTTTGGGAGGAGAGCAGAGGAATGGAGGAAGGGAAGGAGAAAAATTTGGAACACAAAATCTTATTAAAAATGAATAGTGAAAACTATATGTAATTGGAAAAAAAGAAAATACTATTTACAAATAAATAAATCACACACCAAAAAAATGGCAGAACCTATGTGAACTGATGTAAAGTTAAATGAGGAGAACCAGAAGATCATTGAGCACAGTAGCAGCAGTGCTGGAATGATGATCAACTATGAAAGTCTTGGCTACTCTGATCAATACAATGATGCAATACAGTTCCAAAGGACTTATAATGAAAAATGTCATCCCTTCAGAGAAGTAACTGGTAAACTCTGAGTACAAATTGAAATATAACTTTCCTGCTTTATTTTGTGTTTTTTATTTAAATAATATTAATATTTAAATACATCTTGTGTGATTCCAAATCGACAAAAGATTGTTTGCCTTTTCAATGGGAAGGAGAAAGAGAGGAAAGAAGGGTGAGAATTTAGAATTCAAAATTTAAAAACAAAAAAAAGTTAAAAAAATAATTCAAAAGGTATTTTTAAAAAATAAAGAAGAGACAAGGGCTATTCAGAAGGGAGTCAAGAATAAGCAAGTCAGTTCTGAAAACAGAAGGCTGATCTCCCTAAAACAAAGATAGTGGAAAACTGAATATATCAGAACTCATTCCCAACCCTGTACATGTAGATTCTAATCTACATATAGGTCATCAATGTGTAATTTTGTTAAACATATTCCCACAATCGTCACGCTGTGAAAGAAGAAACAGAACAAGAGGAAAAATCACAAGACAAAGCAAAACAACAAAAAGAACCAAACTCTCCTCTCTCAGCCCATTGCCTCTCCTTTAGTTATTACCTTCTCTCAGAAGAGACTAGGAATAGGAAAGGAACACTACACTGGATTCAGAAGCCCTGGCTTCCAATTCACTTTATCATATACTCGCTGTGTGACTGTGGGCAAGGCTTCTTAACCGTCCTGGACATCAGCTCCTTCTCTGCCCAATGAGGGTATTGGAGGAAACCATCTCTGAGATTCACAGCAGCTTAAAACCTGGAAGTCTATCGCCTCTAAATGATGACCCTCATCAAATCAATAGACGTGCATTTATTGAGCACTTACTGTGTGTCTGGCACTGTATTGGCCACAAGGGGAGACGTACACAAGGAATGAAATAATCCCCACTTTCAAGCAGCTTACATTCTAAATGGGGGAGAAAAGTGCTTCTACAATGACCCCAAGGGAAGGGATGGGGGGGAAGGGAGGGAAAAAATTGGGGCTCCAAGGTTATGCAAGGGTGAATGTTGAAAATTGTGCATGCATATGTTTTGAAAATAAAAAACTTTAAATTAAAAAAAAAATAAAGAATTACTGATTAACGCGACTCTTTCCAACAAAGAGATGATTCAGGCCAGTTCCAATGATCTTGTGATGAAGAGAGTCATCTACACCCAGAGAGAAGATTGTGGGAACTGAAGGTGGATCACAACATAGTATTTTTACGCTTTTTTGTTTTCTTACCCATTTTCTTTCCCTTTTGATCTGATTTTTCTTGTACAGCACAATAATTGCATAAATATGTTTACATATATTGGATTTAACATATATTTTAACATGTATAACATCTATTGAATTGCTTGCCATCTAGATGGGGAGGGGAGGGGAAAATCTGAAACACAAGACTATGCAGGGGTCAGTGCTGACAAATTATCAGTGCATATGTTTTGAAAATAAAAAGCTTTAAAAAAATAAAAATAAGTAAAGAATTAGGGAGGAAAATGGATTTGCCTATGGCTATATAATATATGTCAAACATAGTATTTGATCAAAATCAATTAACCAATAAATACTCCTTAAATGTCTTCCAAAACATAAACAAACAAATAAATAAATAAAATAACCCCAAGGGTACAGAGGCAAAGAATCACACAAGTGAAGGGGGGTAGCCTTGGACCAACTGGCACTGTGCCCTCCCTGAATGAGACGGCTCTCTTTGATAATACCTCTTGGGTGGGACAGCCTTGCAGGAGCTGGGACCACACAGGAAACCCCTTCTGTAAGTATCATGCCCTGCCCACAGCTGCCCACCTGGCTAGTTCCACAAGAAAGAACAAATTAAATGGCACCTTTTAAGCACTTACTACATGCTCGCTGCCAGCCAGGCAGTAGCAAGGGTCAACCCTCTGGATAATGCTCCCAAGGACCCCTGAGCTGCAGACACTTCTGGCATGGCCCAAACAAGCAATTTTCTCCCAGAGACCTCCCACGGTCTTAATCACCGCACACAAACCTTGCCGGCAAATTGCCAGCTCCAATGGCAATTTTTAATAAGCTCAAGTTGCAGGCTCCCAAATGCACACTCAAAGGGGAACTCTCGATGCCCCTTTCCCGATCTACGGGTCTGGGCAAGGGAGGGCACCGGGGATCAGTCTGCCCACTTCCAGCCGTGGGGGGGGAACGACTCGCTTTGATTTGTCTAAGTCATACCTGACAGCCCAAGTCCGATTCCACTTGTATCCGGCCTGGAGAAAGGTGTGATTCGGCTCAGACCTTCCTCGAGTGGGCAGCCTCCCATCTGGACCACCCTTGGGAGGAGCCGGCGTGCTAACCAGCATTCCCTACTAACTAACCCTCTCCTGACAGCGGGGTACACAGCCTGCCAGGGGCTTCACAGAGCTCCTCCAGCATCTCCCATAACTGTATAAAGCTCTTTCTAGGCAACGTTCTCAGGCTCCCCACCTCCTCTGCCCAGGAGGAAATGTCTCCTGAGCTTCAAGCAAATCCCAATTTCTATAAGGCAGTAACTCCGACTGGACTCTCAGACCAGGCTGAACCGGGCCAGAAAACCATTTCCCAGAAGCTTCTAAGGACACCGTCCCCCGGACATTTCCTTTACTCAGTTTCCCTTCTCTCTGTTCATGATGGATATTTCATAGGCAATCATTGCTAATATTGAACCTCACCAAATGTCTCATTAGCAGACATATTCTTAGGGCCTTTCCCATCAGACTCTAAGGGCAGGGGCGCTGTCCAGCATCCCCAGTCCAATTAGAACAGTTAAGGGAGTCTTCTTATAACTGTCACTGTTTCCATTCACTCCAAAGTCAGAGGTTTCTGCTCAAAATGAGGAAGGGTGTGAATGGGGGGGGGGGGGGGGGAGATGCTGAGCCACGTGCTCAGGCCTCCTCTCTGGAGATGAATCCCTAACTCCGTGAGCTTATTTTCTGGTTGCAATGCCATCACCAAGGGGGATCGCTGTGCCGAAGGAGTCGTGAAAATGCATGAAAAATCTTGGCTTTGCCACCAATTAGCTCTCACCTTCCCCTCCTCACCAGGTGTGGACCTCTGAGGGCCTTGGGGGTCTACAGCTGGAGCCTCAGGAGAGCTCGAGACCACTCCTGCTTTATTGCCAATAGCCCCTTCGAGGGTGGCAAAGGTCCAGCCTTTCTAACTGAAGCCCTATTGGGCAAATCACTGCCTCCATTTATAGAGGAGGAAACCAAGGTTAAGAAGTAAATGGACTTGTCCGGGGTTACACAGCGGGTATCAGAGGGAGGATTTTGACCCAACTTTTCCTAAATCTACATCCAAGGTTCTACTTTTAAAAGTGCTGAGGTCTGAGATTCTGATTCAAATGCACGGGCATCTGGGACAAACTCCTTCACTTCCAGGCTCCCGCTTTGGCCACACTGCCAGGGACAGCCAGCTCAGGAGACACGGCAATTCATTTTTTTTTTTTTCACGTTACTTTTCTGGACCAAGTTTCCCTACTTCTGACAGGAAAAGGATTTCTGGCTCTTTGGTTCAGAGAGAAATAGCCAAAAGAACAGACCCTGTATAAAACATGCATATGCCTAAAAGGGTCACAAGCTGACAAAAGGACACGGCAAAGAACGAGGCAACAAATCACCGAAGAATGTTTGGTGCAAGTTGGTGACCAAAGTAGCATCTTTCTCCATCCCTCCCCTCCTCTGCCTCTCCCTCTCCCCCCTTTCCCTTTGTCTCTCCCTTCCTCTTCCCTCCTTCCCCCTGTGTCCTTATTTCTGTCTTCCTCTCCCCTTTACTCACTCTTCTCTTCCCCCTCTCCCCTTTTCTCTGTCCCTTCCTCTTACCTCCTTCCTCCTGAGTCCTTATTTCTGTCTTCCTCTCCCCTTTACCCCTTCTTCTCTTCCCCCTCTCCCCTTTTCTCTCCCTCCCTCTTTCCTCCTTCCCCCTGTGTCCCTCTGCCCCCCTCCTCCTTTCTGTTTCTACCCCCCCCTCTTCCCTCTATCCCCTCCTCCCCTCCCTCTCCCCCTCCCTCTTCCATCCCTTTTCTCTCTCCCTTCCTCTTCCCTCCTTCCCCTGTGTCCCTATTTCTGTCTTCCTTTTCCCTCTACCCCCTCCTCTTTTCCCTGTCCCTTCCTCTTCCCTCCTTCCCTATGTCCCTCTACCCCCTTTCTCTCTCCTCCTTTCTCTTTCTGTCTTCCTCTCCCCTCTATCCTCTTCTCTCTTCCTTCTCTCCCCTTTTCCCTCTCCCTCCCTCTTCTTTCTTCCCCCCTCCATTGCTTTTCTCTCTCCCTCTCTCTCCCCTTTCTCTCTCCTCCTTTCTCTTTCTGTCTTCCTCTTCCTTCTATCCCCTTCTTTTGCCTCTCTCCCTCTCTCTTCCTTCCTCTCCCCTCCATTCCTTTTCTCTCTCCCTACTCTCTCATACATACCCACACAGCCCTCTCACTGCCTTGTTGCAGATATATCTGAAAAAGGCCACATCAGTCCCCCTCACTCTGCTCCAGCCCAGCCCAACCCTGGGTTTTCTACTCAGCCTGTGATTCTGTACCGGTGGATCCCTGGGTGCCCTTTGACCTGGGATCAGCTCATAGTATTATGAACTTGGAGATGGGAGGGCCTCGGGGTTCCGTGGAAGGAGAGGAGACGTGCTAGGTGGGAAAGGGGGAAGTGGGGCCTAATATATGGGGAATATCCCCCACATATGAAGTACAGGCCCAGCACAAAGCTCAGTGAGGGCTTTTGGTTGGTTGGCTAGCCCTTATCCTCCAAGGGCAGAGCCTCTGAGAGGCTCCAACAGCAGAGCACGGATACTAAAGAGAAAGGCTCAGAGTCTGCTCTCCAAGGCTCCCGATCCAGTGAAGCTCCTTCTCTACCCACTGGTCCTCCCCAAAACTCATCTCTCTTTCTTGTCTTAGCTCTCCTTTACACATTCTCTTATAAATTAAACTAGGGGTTCCCTTTATACAGAATTCATTTTCTGGCCCCTGAGCTTTTGTAAAGGTGGTTCCCCCACCCACCCACCCCATGTCTGGAAAGTCTTCCCTCTTCAATTCTGCCTTCTCAAAGCCCAGCCCAGGGCCACTTCCAACTTTCTCCCTAACTGCTCAAGTGCCCCTCTCCCTAATATTAACAATAATGACTACAATTTGTATAGCACTTGAAGGTGTGTGCTTGACAAATATCATCCCCTAAGTTCTTCACAACAACCCTGAGAGGTAAGTGCTATTATTATCCCCACTTTACAAATGTGTAAACTGAGGCTGAGGTGAAGTTGTGGTCCTCACAGCTGTTAATGCCTTCCCTTTCATCTGCTCTGAATAAATCTTGAGCTTGTATACATAGCTTGCTAGGTGTGTGACCTCAGTCAAGTGAGTCACTTGACCTCTGTTTGCCTCAGTTTCCTCAACTGCAAAATGGGGATAATATAGCACCTACTTCCCAAGATTGTTGGAAAAATCGAATGCAACAAACTATTTAGCATAGTGTCTGGCACATAGTAGGTGCTACAGGAATTCTTGGGGAGTGATTAAATTCACTTCACTTGACCAGAACTCTTTCCTCCGCCCTGCCACAATTTCATCCATTTATTTTAAAAGGAAATATGGATACTTAAGTGTTGAATTAAAGGGCTGGTCAGCCGTGGACTCATCCTCAACCTGCTAAGTATCTCATTTCCCTGAACACCATTAATGAAGCACTCTGACTGAAGGAAATCCTCCACAATCAGAAAAATGAAGCAAGAAACAGGAGAGCTCGGCAAAGAGAGGTGAAGGCCTTGGGGGAAAGCTTTCCCAAGTGGTCAGCTGCAGGGCCTGGGATCTGGTCATGAGAGAAAGCAGGGTTCTCAGGAAGGATACACCCTAGGGCTTCTGGAAGGCCTGCCCATTATCCTGTGAAAGGTCTGTACCAGCCCAGGACACTACGGGCTGCTAAATCCCATGACATGACTCTCAGCACTTTACCTTCCTATTGCCCCTGAGCTTCCCCTCCATCCTTTCACATATCATAGAGTTAACTACTTGAGGGTTCTTGACCCCGGGGGTTCTGGCTGAGTCACCACACTGGGTTAATGAGGATTCAGAATTACTCCAGATTGGTTTCCCAAAGGCCTCAGCATTTGTTTGGTGAAACTGGATATTCAGGAAGTTTGGGAGCTGGCCCACTTTTTTCCTTTCCCAGCATCCCACTGTAGCATGGTGGGGCTTCGGATACTCTTAGACTAGGGCAGTCCGGTGGAAGAAATTCGAGCGGCAACCCAGGCTCAGATGGAGTTATGGATGTGTACGAAGGTGAGAGAGAGAAGCTCAGCACTCAGCTGACTTGGGGGTGGATCTCCCCAACCCTCAAAGGTCATGGAGGAAATGTCTACTCCAACAACAACAACAATAAAAAGCCGCAGCTTTGAAAAAGCAGATGAAGGCTCTGGCTTATTGTTCATTTTGGTGGATGTTGGTCTTATTTGCTGGGGGAACGAGGTCAACCAGCATGACAGAAAGGCAAGACGGGACTTAGCTGGCCTGTCGGCTACCCCAGAGGAACCAAAACAAATCTGCTGATATCACAGCCAGTGTAAGGGGCAGGACCAGCAGCACCCCAACTCTCTGGGCCTGACCATTTCCTATTTGCCTTTGCCCGATGGCATTATAGATTAAAAGCCCTGAATTATAGAAAGGGAGAAGCCAAAAATGAGGTCATCTCAGGGGCTTGGATGCCAAGTGAGAAATACATCACTAAGTGGATGGCTTCCGTTGCCGCCCACCTCCCCCCAACAACCTTGCCCTTCCTTGGCCCTATTTATCAGCAACGGCACCAGGAAATGTGCACACTGTACCAAGATAATATATCTTTGACCTCCTCTACTGGGGGGTTCTTTACATGAGACCTACAAACTAGGTATTTTTTAAAATATATATTTTTAAACTACTTCAATGTAATTGCTTTTTTCTCTAATTCTTTTATTTTGTGCATTTAAATACATGATTCTGAAAAGAAGTCCAAAAGGCAAAGCCCCGCCATTTTCTTGAGGAAAGGAGGGCAAAAGAGGTAACGTGACTTATTCAAGAAAACAGTAACTTAGTGACAACTAGAACACAGATTGAGATTTCTTGCTTGAGAATCAACAGAGAGGATGAAGGCCTTTGGGGACATGGCATATGGGGACCGGTGAAAGGAGCCTGTTCTGTTCCGTCTGAAGAAGAGAGGACGTAGGCTCATAGAGTTAGAGCTGGGAGTGACCACAAGGCTTCTAGTCCAGGAAACCACTTTAAGTTTTTGAAAGGTGGCTCTGTGGAAAAGAGATTAGTCTTGCTCTGGTCCATCCTCCCCCTATGGGGGCATGGGGAGCCAGACGGGAGGGCAGAAGGAGGAAAACTGGGGAGGAGGGATTGCAAAGGGGCACATTTAGGCTGGTTGGATGCCAGGAAAACTTCCCAACCAAGCTCTTCAAAAGAAGAAAGGTAATGGACTCTCTCCTTGGAAATCTTCAAGTGGGGACTGGGTGAATAGCAGAATAGAGGGAATTATTGACCAGTTACAAGCTTCTTAAGGTCTCTTAGCTGATTCTGGGGAATCTTTGGCAAGTCCCGATATCTCAGGGTTGGATTTTTCTTACCTATGAAATCAAAGTTGCACTAGATCTCTAAATTTCCCTTCTTAGCCTTAAAGCCTGTGGTCTCTTGAGTCAGCAACATCTAAGTTTTCTTTGCAGCCCTCCTTGTAGACTGAAGAAGGACCTGTGCCCCTAGAAGGTACTTGCCCTATATATGTCCACTGACAGTCTGGACGTTTCCCATAGCAACAAAAAGGCAGGAAGAAGCTAATGATGCAAGACGAGGTCAGGAAAACAGCCCAAAGAACCTGACCAGTTGGGCCAGAAGACCATCATGACGCTCCATATGATGTAGGCGCCCACAGGAGCTGAGTGCTGCAGATGCTATCTAGCACAGTACTGTTGTTGGTGCGCGGTTCTGTTTAACTGCTCGTCTTCATCACCAGATGGGCTATCTATTAGAAAATAACCATGGTATAAATCCAGAGGCATTATTCCTAAGTAAATACAAGAAGCTCGGCTTTGGAAAGCCAAATAAAAGGAAAAGGAACATTCCAGATCTATCCCTGTTATTTGTATTGCTGTTATTATTGTTTTTGTTTTATATCTTTAGTCCTGCCTTCTGCAGACAAGCACAGACCTAAAAGGAGGAAGAAGCCTTTAATAGCATACACTCCAACCCCCTCATTCAGAGGACAAGAAAGTGGGGCCTGGCCTCATTAGTGACCAAATGGAGGACTACAACCTTGGGTCGAGGTTGCTTATCCAACCGATTTCCCAGTTATCATCCCGCCACAAATTCAAGTTCTGATTTTAATTCTTTTTCCACGCTCTCATCTCATCTGCCCCTCAGTTACCCTGTGAAGTCAAGCTTTGCCATCCCCATTTCACCGCTGAAAATAAAAAATTAAATAAATGGCACCTCCTGGATCCCTAAGGGAATGTAGCTAGCTCACTGGAGGGAAAGCCAAGTCAGGAGCTTCCAGGCCAAGGTGATACCCACTAGGTCACAGCTCTGAGAACCATTTGGCAGAAAGTCAAGAAGCAAGACCAGACTCCACAAGAGTATGACCAAAATCCACCATGGGATTAGAGATGTAGAACCAGAAAGGTCTTTGAAGATTATTCAGTCCCAACCTCTAATTTTCTAGATGAGGAAACTGAGTCACAGGGAGATTAAGTACCACACAGTTGTCGAGGTAACCCTGACTCCAAGGACAACAGTCTCTCCACTGCAGCAAACAGCAAGTATTGATTAAGCACCTACTATGTGCTAGGCACTGCCTTATGAATGGGAAATACAAAAGCAAATGTAATAGTTTTGGGTCCCCGGAAGGGACCTCAGAGAGCTCGACTCTGTCCCTTTGTCAAGGAGGAGTTAGAACCGGGAGAGATTAAATGTCTGAGCAGCACCCCACAGCCTGAGCCAGTCCCTCAGCAGGCTGTGCCCTCCTCCAGCCCCCGCAGCCTATACCATGGTCTTCTTTGGACCCATTGGCTTTTCTCAGCTTCTCTCTGCCTCTTCTCCCTCCCCCTTCCTCACCCTTCCCAGACCCACCAGTGGGAGGCTTTCCTGGCTCTGGATCAATTGAACTGGAGCCCGTTCCTGGAGGGGGGAGGGAGGTAGAGAGAAGGAGAGAAAGTGGGGAAGGGGGGGGGCACACACCAGGGGGGGCTGCAAGGTCAAAACCCAAAGTCTTCAGACTCCCTCGGCCCTCCCCCGGCCGCACCCCAGCACTCCCTGGCTCCTACTGGTCCAGCTCTGACCTACTTCCTCAGTCAGATTAATATAGATGCCCAGACTCAGGGGACTCAGCTTTCTCCTCTTATTTTCCCTTCGTACCCTGAAGGGAACTGATCAAACTCCATACTGACCTATACCTTGAGGCAACCACCCAAGTCCAGAGAAGCTAGAACCAGTCCCTCCCACAATTATACCTAGTGGCAACCACCCAAGTCCAGAAAAGCTAGAACCAGTCCCTCCCACAA
>JAJPUD010002521.1:70411-90170 GCA_023553655.1 Myrmecobius fasciatus
GTCCAGAAAAGCTAGAACCAGTCCCTCCCACAATTATACCTTATGGCGACCACCCAAGTCCAGAGAAGTTAGAACCAGTCCCTCCTACAAGTACACTTCATGGCAACCATCAAACTCCAGAAAAGCTAGAACCAGTCCCTCCCACAATTGGCGGGGAGTGGGAGAGCAAGGAAAGGGGGTGTTAACCCTAAGAAAAAATTAATTTGCTAGAAACGCAATTCAGTTCCAGAAACAATCAATGGGTACCTGCTATGGGCAAGGGCCCCACTAGTGCTGGGGTTGCAGAGACCAACAGGAGACCCCCAGAGGGTCTTGAGGATAGTTGCTGAGCAGATAGCAAGCTCTGCAATCTGGGGCTGCATCAAAAGAACAGCATTCCCAGGCATAAGGAGGCAATAGCCACCCGTCCTCTGCCCCACCAGACCTGCCCCCTGGAAGACTGTTCAGTTCTAGGTGTCGGTGAGCAGCAGAGGAGTGTCCAGAGAACAATGAGCAGGAAGAGGAAGGACCTTTAGTCCACAGGTAGGAGGGGCAGCTGAAGGAGCAGGGAGGGATCTTTGGTTTGGAGAGGACTTGGGCGTGCTTGGGATGAGGGTGGGGCTGAGTCCCAGAATCTGAAGGCTGGGGTCCCAGGAGAATAGAACTAAAAGCAAGGCTGCTTTTGTGAGGTCTCCCTCACTCAATAAACTCTTGTGGCTCCCTATCACTTCTGAGTCCCCTGGCATTCAGAACTCCATCACTTGGTCCCTTCCTATCTTCCCAGCCTTCTCACAGTGCCCTCCACACGCCCTGCAGCCCAGTGACGCCGGCCACCCCATCCATCCTCAAATTCAACAGTGCATCTCCAGATTCCCAATGGCTTCTCTGATGGTCCTCTTTTTCTCCTCCACTCTGCCTCTCCTAACATGCCTCCAGGCTGAGCTGGAGCCCCACATCATACATGGAGTCCTTCCCAGCCCTCTTTAAGGTTACTGCTCTGCTGCCGGGACTCAATTTATCCCGCTCTCACGTGCACAGACAGTAGTCTCCACTGTTTGAGCTCTTTAAGGCATCCTCAAGCCCAGCATACAGCCAGTGCTTAATAAATGCTAGTTTACCAATTGACTTGGAGAGACGCTAAGGCCAAAATTTTCGTTTCCCTTGAGGTAAATGGACTCCCAAAGGAGAAAAAAAAAAGATTTTGTGGCTGGATTTCCAGTTTCGGTCAGTAGTGGTGATATTTTAATGCTTCTTGACCGAAATACTGACCTCTTGCTTTCTTCCCTTCAGTGTCATTCAACCCATAACGCTTCCAGTAAACAAATGACAAGGGCAAGCCCCCATCTCCCTCTCTGTTTATGGGAACCTAGAAACAAAGGCCTTACCTGAGCCTTAACCACCTAAGTCTAACAGATTCTAGGAATCATTCTGGTCTTTTATAGGAAAGGAAGTCAGGTGACAGGGTCAGAGCATCCCAGCTCAGAGACCTCAGGGCAAGACCTCCCCTTATTCTTGCAGAGAACACTGACCTTCAGAGAGAAGTCTGTGCAAGGTCTCTCAGTAATCTAAATTCAGATCTTCTAATGGCAGAATCTGGGACAGTTAGGTGGTACAGTGGACAGAGTGCAAGGCTGGAGTTCCAATCTGGTCCCAGACACCTACTAGCTATGAGATCTAGGTGAGTCACTTAAGCCTCAGTTTCCTCATCTGTAAAATGAGCTGGAGAAGGAAATGGCAAATGGCCCCAGGAGCTTTGCCATGACAACCCCAAATGGGGTCACAAAGAGATGGATACAAGTGAATAAATTCCAGAGGTTAGCTATTTGAGAGTGATATTTCAATATAATTCAACTGAGATTTTCAATAGGAAGAGCTTTTTCTCCCTCGGGGCATTTTCTCATTCTTATTTTTATTTTCTGTCTTAGTCTCTCTCTCTCTCCTTTCTCTCCCTCCTCTCCCTCCCTCTCTCCTTCTTTCCTTCCCCCCCTCTCCCTCCCTCCTTCTCTCCTGTCCCTCCATCCCTCCCTCTCTCCTCCCTCTTCTTTTCTCTCTTACTCCCTTTGTCCCTCTCTCTCCTTCTCCCCCTCTCTTTCCCTCCCTCTCTCCTTCCCCTCCATCCCTCCATCTCTCTCTCCCCTCTCCTTTTCTCTCTCACTCCTTTTTCCCTCTCTCCCTCCTTCACCTCTCTTTCTTTCCCTCCCTCTGTTTCCTTCCCTCTCTCCTCTCCCTTCTCCTTTTCTCTCTCTCCCTCTCTCTCTCCTGACCCTCACACAACTAGTTTTTAACTAGAATTAACCCCAAGGATGCATGGAGAGATTTCAAAGGGTCAATGAAGGCACCCAAGACCACAAGAGTATTAAATGTAGTAACGGGCCGCCAAAGGGGTCCATGACCCAACAAAAACAATTCACAACTTCTGTTTTGGGACATTTCTCCACAATCCCCTGCTGCGGATTTCATTCCCACATCCCATGGTTTTTTATCCACATGGTACACGTGTTAGATCTACAGTCACCGATCTCAACAATAAATAATACACCTCAATCTCAGATCAATTTTCAACAAAGTTTAAGAAGTACAGTGAAAGGGACCTAGTGAAGGTAGAGTAGGCTCCTGTCTATAAAAACCCCTTCTGGGTTTCTGGCTTGTGCTCAGAGCAGAAATCCCAACTCTCCATCCTAGAAGCCTAAAAGTCCCCTTCAAACAGGCCAAACAGCTCTGTTTGATGGCAGCAGGCGCCAACTCCCCATTTTGCAAATGGAGAAAATGAGTCAGAGTAAGGAAATGATATCCCACATCACAATGCAGCCTTGTGGCAGTCTCTGGGGACTCGAGAGACCCAGGACCCTGGAAAGGCATTCAGTCACACGGTCTTTTGGATAAGACATTTCCCATTACTCAGCTTTCCGGGGCTGCTTCTGACAGATTCCCTTCCAATTCCCTGAGTGCCTGAGGAGTGAGAAAGGCACAAGACGAAGATCAAGTCTCTGATAGGCAAAGAGCTCCCAGCCAACTCAATTTCACGCTGAAGAAAAAGAGGCCAGATAAGGAAGGCCTATTTCTAAGAGTTTCTAATCACCTCTCTACCCGTTCCCAGTAGAAAAACATGTCGGAAAGAAATCCGAACCAGAGTCCTTCACTCCCTGCACCTCCACCGGTCACCACGTCCTTCCCAGTCAGCATCTCTGAGACTCAGAAAGTGACAGTGGGCACCTTGAGCCTGCCCCAGGCAGACCCTGCTAAAGCCACGGCTGCAGGTGAGGATGCTACAGTTTAGGAAGTGACATCAAGTCTGGTCAACAGCATTCAGTAAGTTCTTTCTGTAAGCCGGCCATACTAAGCAATGAGATTATAAATATAAGCAAACAAACATCCCCTGACCTCCAGGATATCACAATCTAATGGAGAAGACGACACTCAAAGGAACCTGAAAAGGGGGAGGGAAAGAGGTGCCCACCCAGGGGCATGCTGGGGAGAGAAGTTCAGCATCAGAAGTGGAGCAGAGAGGAAGGAAGGCATTATTCTAGCTGAGCCCATCAGCCAGTTGGTGCCATGGTGCACAGAGCACAGGATTTGGAGTAAGAAAGGCCTGAATTCAAATCACCTCCAATATTTCTGAACAGAACAGAACAGAAATCATCCCCCTTTGCTCAAATTTCACAGATCACTCCAGCTCCTGTTCAGTTAATCAGGTTTTAAATTGCATTATAATGATGTCTATCCATGTCCTTTGCTCTTTGCAAGATCACAGATTCCCAGAAAGCACAGATTGTACAATCTTGGCCTCCCCCTGAGTCTAGCAGAGTGTCCAATATGTGGAAGAGCTCAATGAACTCTTGACTAAGACTTTCAGCTTCTATTGTGTGAGGACCCAGGCAAAACTGCACACCCTCCCTATGAAGGTATCCACCACATTTCCTGGGAGAGCCTTCCCCTCTCCTGTCCACCCTCACATAAAAGACACAAACTCGCTGCAATTCCCACAATGAATCTCTATGTGGAAGGAAGGACAGAAAATAAAATATTTTCTTCTTTTCCCTTGTGTATTACCAGTCCTTGTTTTTGTGAGGGACAGGGATGTGTCATGGGAAGAACAAAGTGGAACAAAGTAAAGACTTGGGTTCAGAATCTGCTTGCCTCCCTTAATGGCCAATTGCCATCTCCCTCATGGGGCACCTAGGTGGTACAGAGAGAGAGTGCCAGTCTGGAGTCACAAGTCCAAAACCAGCCTCAGACACTAGCTGTGGGGTGCTGGGCAAGTCACTTAATCCTGCTTGCCTCAGTTTCCTCATCTATAAACTGAGCAGGATAAGGAAATGACTATCTACTTCAGGATTTTTGCTAAGAAAACCCCACATGGGATCACTCAAAATGATTCAACAGCACAAATCTCCCTCACATGGCTGTTGTGAAGATCAAGTAAGATGATGTTTGTAGGGGCAACTAGGTGGTGCACTGGATAGAGCATCAACTCTGAAGTCAAGAGGACCTGAGCTCAATCTGGACTCAAGCACTTAACACTTCCTAGCTGTGTGACCCTGGGCAAGTCACTTAACCCCAATTGCCTCAGCAGGGGAAAAAAAAATAATAATAATAATGTTTTTAAAGTGCTTCCTAAGCTATCATAGGATCATCTCCACCCTAGCTAGGGCTTCCATAATGTTTTATACACATGATCTATTTGTATACTATTAATAATCCTTTAAGGAAGTTACTATTGAGACTATTCACAGGAAGAGGCACAAGGAGTTAACAAGGATGGTCAGAAGGAGGGCCACCAGAACCCAGCTCCTTCTAAGCTAGATGCAGCCAGGTCTCAACACCTCTCCCAGCCCCACGTGAATGGTAATTGTGAGTAAACAAAGTGCCATGTCAGGGCTTGCTCTCACTGATAACAGGGCAATGCCCAGCCAGGTGACCTTGTTGCATGGTACCATCAAATGCCAAGATGGCAGAGCAGGAGAGGGCAGCATCTGGAACCGAGAGCTCTGCCTCCAAATCAGAATGCTGCTCCTAGCTGCCTGGGTCCTGATCCCCTGGCCCTTAGCTTCCTCATCTAGAAAATGGAGGCAGAGAGGCTGGAGGATTAGACCCCAAACACTTTCCACTTCAAACCCTATCATCTTTCGTCTGGTTATAGCTTTGCCAGGTGGAGCCAAGAATAAGCAGAAGAAAAGGTAGGAACAGACAAGCAAATAGATGGAAAAGGAAGGAGGCCACATGATGTTCCATTCTCCAGCAGCCCAGCAGCCAGCCCGTCCGAAGCTCTATGACACATTTGGCCCATGTCACCCGGGGGAAAGAGAGAGAAGTCCAAATCAGGAACTAAATGTGTCCAGTGAGCGTGACCTTTAAAAGTCTGTCAACACCAGCTTATCAAGAAGCTAAAATATCCCTTTGCCATGTCATACCAGTACCCATGGCACCAGCAGCCAAGGGTGCCATTGGAGGGATGGTGGCGGCCGCCACATCTGTGCACAATTAATCCTTGATGGCGATTCAAGCACCCTAGCTCCTGCCCTACCCCAAGCTAAATGGAGCAGACTCAGGCTTTGCTTTATTAATTAAGATGTGCTATTTACAGGAAATTTCCTGCAACTGAAAGCGGCAGAGCTGGAGACTCCTGTAAATGGACCTCTTCCCCTCCTAGCACACACAGTACTTAAGAGAGCCGTCCTTCCTGAGTCCAGACGTGCAGCCTGCAACTTCCATGAGAAGAGGGCCAATTGAAATCCACACTCATAATGGAGATGGAGGAGTGGAAAAGAACGTACAAGAAAAGAACGAGTTGTAAGAACAATTTCTTTCCATTCACAAAAACAGATTTGCTTTTTTTTCCCCTTTCCTTCCACCAGGGCGCATATGTTTGTATCTGGAAATGAAATTAATTGGTAAATCAAATCAGTGCATTCTCATTGTTCTGGGGCTCCCACTCAAGGACCAATATTATTTCTCTGCAAAGGAGAAACAACTCTCTGCCGCTGCTCCACAAATAACTTTTGATCATGAAACACAGTTGCCAGGGAAATGACAACGAGCCCCAAATGTGAGATTTTTCCATCAGATTTACCTAATGCTGCTGGATGAATCTGGGTACATTTCCCTTCCTTAGATTCTGTGACATTTTTTTTTTTTAAATGACAAAGACAGAGAGATGGAACATATGTATCCCTAGTAACTTTGGGAGGATACATGCCCATCTGTGGGGCTCGGAGATTTTTTGCCCTTTCTTTAAATCATGGCTTCAATCATGATCATGACTTTGAAAGAAAAATTGGGGTTGCTTTTCTGGACCAAAACTTTGGATTTGGAAATGATGTGCTCCTTCCTGGAGAGGAGGTAAAGGCATTTCATCAAGACTGTGGCAAATGTGCCTTAAATGACAATTTTGAAGGTGGGAGGGAAAAATATCCATAACACAATGAAACAGGTACTCTGGCTAATAGGAGAGGCAGAGAAAAAAAAAAAAAGTGAAGGAAATCTGCTCTCCTATATGGGGACCATCCTTCTCACTCCAGAATTCAAGATATTAATGCACAGATAAAGTAAAGGAAGGAAATGTACTTAAAAATCTGACAAAGAGCAGGACTACTGGAACAGATTTTCATTAGAAAACATTTATGTATCGGGAAGACTCATGACTGGAATATACAAGGGGAAGCTCTCTTGTTCAAGGGAAACAGATCTAAGGAAGAAGAAAAGCATTTACCAAGAGGAGAAGTTCACAAATATTCAACATTGATTATACACCTGCAAGAAAATGAATAAACATCTATCCTCAGAAAATTTACGTAAAGGCCAAAAAAAAGAGAAAAAAAATGGGATCCATGTGATACTATGCTACAAACCTCCCAGCCAGGCAATGGATAAGAATATGCTTTCCTATACACATCAGACTATTATTATTATAGTACATATATATACATATATATTATTATATTATATATATACATATATTATTATATTATTTATATATATTATATATATTATTATATCATATATTTTATATATATATATATATTATCATAGGGTTAAGGTGTTGTCACTTAGGGTGATAGAAGACTTCAATTACTGGGATA
Organism: Myrmecobius fasciatus; assembly: GCA_023553655.1. Lineage (NCBI taxonomy): Eukaryota > Metazoa > Chordata > Mammalia > Dasyuromorphia > Myrmecobiidae > Myrmecobius > Myrmecobius fasciatus. Next base: position 77,470 of record JAJPUD010002521.1, read on the forward strand.
CCTGCCAGAAGATATTCGTAATTTAGCCTAAAAATGATAGCTTTCATAATTTCACGCTCCTCATCCAGTTTTGCAAACTCAGTGACATCCTCGGCTCCTCACATTCACTCAACCCACATATCCAGCCTCTTGCCAAATCTTGTGAACTTCCTAACATCTCTGATATATGTTCCCTTCTCTCTATTTAGCCACCACCTTCCCATAGCCTTTCATCACCTCCCACCTGGACTTTTGCAAGAACTTTCTAAATGGTCTCCAAAAGCTTCTCTCCATTCCAGTCCATCCTCCACTCAGATGCCGTGGAAGGAAAAAAAAATAAAAACAAAACTAGACCCTTATAGGTATATGGTTGCCCCAAATCATTCTTATTAATTTATGATCTCCTGACTAAAAGCTCTCAAAACACATATGGCTCCAAAGGGAGACTATCTAATCTCAAGCCATCCTGAAAAAGAAGAGCGATGTCTCCACATCAGTGTTACTCTCAGCTTTTAAAGAGACATCTATAAAAGATGGATGGACAGAGACACTCAGCCAAACTCACCCCCCCAAAAAGCCATGGAAGTAATAAAGATGGTCTCTGTGAGAAGTAAATACCCCAGACAAGATGAAGACCACAAAAAAACACTACGGACAAGAGAATAGCTTTTATAGCTGATGTCCAGTTCAGAAAGAGTAACAACAAAAATGAAAAGGTTTGGGAAGTGTGATATTAAGCAATGATAAAGAGGAAAGATGGTTATTTCACGTATTATTTTTTTGGTAAAGAAAAGCATCATTATACCAGAAAAGAGAGAATGAACATAGTTAGCAGAAATTCACCTTCAAGTCAGATAAGAAAATGGTACTCCACATCCAGCTACTCTTTCAATCTGGTTCCTTTAAATGAATGCAAAGTTTTTATTTCCAATGAATAATGACAATTTCAAGATATGAAAGACCTTAGAACGTGTTTAATAAATGTTCATTACATTTAATGTGATTACAAAATTAAGATCGACAATTTTTGATAATCAATTTATTAAGCACCTCCTATGGACCAGTAGAAGGAAGTGGCAAGCCATTCTAGCTTCTCTGCCAAGAAAACCCCAAACGAGGTCAGAAAGAGTCAGACTTGATTGAAAATGACTAAATAATAACCAATGTGGCAAAGTGAAGAAGTAAGGACAAATATAAAAGTTCTCAAGGAGTTAATATCCCATAAAGGGAAACATGCATGAAAAAGCCTCAAAAGCAGACTAGCAGGCTATAAAAGCAGGGCAAAGACTGATTTTTAGAAATGATGGAACAGTAAGGTTTGTACTAAGTCCCAAGAATGTCTCAGAATGAATAATTGAATCATTTAGGAACATTTAGTCAAAAAAAAAAAAAAGGTGATCACTCAGAGCCAACAAGGGTTTAAGCACATATCAGACTCATTGGTGAACAAAAAGAATACTATTGACCTGGGATATCTGGATTACTTCAAAACAAGTCCTTTGGCTTCTCTGGGACATCGCTTCCTCCTTTGTACAAGACAACAATAAGATCATCCCTCTTGTCTTTGCCAGTTCTAGAATTCAATGATCCCATGAGCCATCTGACAAAATCTCTTAATGATGGTTGCACGCCCAAGTTCATGGAGCCATAGTTGGGGACTCAGTCTCAACTTTAGCCCTAGACAGGGGATTAGTACATCAGCAGCCAACTAGAGAGAGGCTACTAATGAAATCCCACAGGGTCCTATTTTTCAAGCCAACCTTGCTTCCCCATTATCCTAGGTAAGGTTAACATAGGCACACTTATCAAAGTTTCAAGTGATCAGAGAGAGATGGAGACAGAGACACCGAGAGAGAGACAGACAGAAAGACAGACAGAGAGAGAGAGAGAGAGAGAGAGAGAGAGAGAGAGAGAACTCAAGGGAAATGACAAAGAAGCTTCTAAATGAATTTAAACACAACCAGCTTGTATTTCTCTTACAAATAATTAGCCATATAATATCCTGCCATCTAGGGGAGGGGTGGGGAGTTGGGGGGAAAAATTTGTAACAGAAAGCTATGTAAGGGTTATTGTTGAAGAATTACCCACACATGTTATGCAAATAAAATTTAAAAAAAAATAAAAATAATTAGCCATATAAATAAAGAATAAAGGGAGCATAGCTGGACTGGACTCAGTGTTTTCTTCTCCCTGATAAGCCTGGCTTCCTTGGGATGCCCACACATGATCACTACATGACTTCTTTCAACTTCCTTGATCAACTCCCTTTAGCTCCAGATTCTCTGATCCTTCCTGACCTAAGGATAATGCAAAGCCCAAGTCAGAAATTTACTGGCTGTGTGACCCTGGTCATGTCCCTTACCTTTTTTGCCTCAGTTTCTTCATCTGTAAAATCAGCTGGAGAAGGAAATGGCAATCAGACATGAATGAAACAACCAATCAACCAAAAACTCCTCCCTTGTTAAATATTCAGTGACATGTGAGTAGCTCATTCCATTCCTATATTGAACCTAAATAAGAGAGCGCTGGTTTTAGAACTGCACTGACAATAATGTGAGAAAGAATTGAATGCTCCATGGATCACACCATAGTATACACTGGAAGAAGAATTAATAAAGCTGTTAAAATAGATAAGATGCATCAGGAAATGTGCCCTGAAAAATGTCTATCATTGTTACTGGAAATTTTGCTACTGTGGGTCAGACCATATCTGACCCTGTCTCAGTAAACTCCAATGCCTCCCTACTCAACCAACATTTATTAAGTGCCTACGGTGTGCCAACATTCTGCTAAATGCTTAGGGTACAAAAGACAGACCCTGTCCTCAAGAAGCTTACAATCTAATGGAAGAGGTACAACATGCAAACAAATATATACCAAGTAAGACAGATAAGAGATAAATAGGAAATAATTAAAAGAAGGAAGGCACTGGCATTAAGGCTTCCTGCAAGCATATTTTTACTTTGTTTTTATTGGAGGGGAGGGGGAGTTTGTGTTTTCTTTTACAACCTGACTAAAATAGAAATGTGCTTTCCATGACCTCACATGTTTAAGTAAAATCAAATAGTTTGCCTTCTTCAAGAGGGGGGAAGAGCAAGAGGAAGGCATGAGAATTTGAAATTTAGAATGTTTACAAATTGTGAAAAAAATCTTCAGGCAAAATTGGGAAATATTTAAACAAAATAAATAAAAAGAATGAAGGCTTCCTGTGGAAGAAAGATTTTAATTGGAACTTGGCGGAAGCCAGGGAGCTCAATAGTTGGATCAGAGGAGGAAGAATATTCTAGGAAGGGGCAAGGGGCAGTCAGAGAGAATTATGAATCGGCCAAAAGTGCCAAAGAAAAAGTCTTGTTTTATTTCATTAGATGGACAGGAGGCCCATGTCATTAGATGGAAGAATACATATGTACATATATATATATATATATATATATACATATACATATATATGCAAGAACACATATATAACTATTATGTGTGTATATATATGTATACATTAAATATACAATATATAAATATATTATATATCTATATCTATGTATTTATATCTATATCTTATATATATATATACACACATATGTATGTATGTATGTATGTATGTATGTATGTATGTATGTATTTCAGGTACTTAACTGTCAGAAGACCAGAAAAATAGGAGAAAAAATAACCAGAAAGATGGGTTATAAAAGGCTTTGAATGCCAAATGGAGCCTTTTGTATTTGCTCCTAGAGGAAATAGGAAGGCACTGGAATCAGGCCTGCTTTTTTTTAGGAAGATCCTGTCCACTGGATATTTATTCAGAGATGGCTGAAAGAGCCGTTGGAGATGCAAGATCACAGGCCAGCAGAGAGACTGGGCCAGAAAGGTATCGACGCAGATGATGAGTCCTTGGGAGCCGAGATCACTGTGGGAAGTGAAATACAGAGGCAGAAGAGAGCCCAGAAGGGCCCTTGGGGGTGCCTGCCTGGACACCATGATCTCACTGAGAAATCCAGCTTGAGAGCGCCCAGCAGAAAGCAGTAACACTGGCATGAGGATCTGAACCCACTTTAAAGCAGATTCCAGCTTTTTTAGCCTGAAAGAGAGGCGGGGGAGGGAAAGGGCAGCAGTCCTTAGCCATCTGAAGGCCACTGGTGGGGAACAAAGAATAGACTGGTTCCAGGCTGCTCCAAAAGGCAGAGTAAGGAAAAAACAGGAAGAATTCACATCAAAGAATCAGAACTTCTCAACAATGGGTCACATGAGCCCTGAGTCACTAGAAGTGCCCAAGTCAGCAGGTGGGGAGGTTGAAAGGGGCCTCCTGCGGTGGGCAGGGGGGATTGGACAATGGCCTTGAGGCTTAAGGCCTTATGTCATACAGAGAGGACCATGAAGATAGGAAGCCTAGAAAGAATGAAGTTCGAGGCCCATCCCCATAAACCAACAGGTAGAGAAATAGAAGTGACCCCCAACATTTGGGGCTGGCACTTGTGAAATACGGCAGAAACACACGCTTCTGTCTGGGCCACGGGGGGAGGGCGGCTCCCTTGAGCAGGGGCCAGTGGAATAACAGACTAGGAGATGGGAAGAATCCATGGACCACCTTTTCCAAACCTGTGGGAGGCCCCGGGATACAAAGGCAAAGAGTGAAACTATCCAAGGAAATGACTTTCTAATGGGGAGACAACAAACATACCTGGAAGCATGCGATGAATAAGTATTTTAAAAAAAGAGAAAATGGGGCAGGACGGAATCTAATGAAACTCAGATTTCACTGCTTTCTTTCTCCCCTTCTTCCTTCTCAGAGGGGGATTAGGACAGCTTGAAAGTAGACTTGGCTTTGAATCCCAAGCTAGTTGTGTGAGGCTGGAGGTATCAGTCAGCCCCTCAGAGCCCTGGTTTCTTCCCCTGAACAAGGGGAGGATAACACCCATTCCAGCGGGCTGTCTGGATGAAGGTACGTGTGCCATGAGAGGCAGGGAGGCCCAGTGGAAGGATGCCCTAGTTTCCAAGTCAAGCTCTGCTCTCTTAACTGCCTGTGTGAGCCTCCTCACTCCTGTGACTCTTTCTAGCTCTGCACATGATGAGGCTCTACATGTTAGAGCAACAGAGGGCTGTCCTCCTGCTGGCTTCTATACAACCTCGCTCCTCCTGGTGGGTCTAACCTGCTCCTCTGGTGGATTGGATTTAACCTGTTCCATTCAGCAGCTGCAAACCTCTTGGGCAGCTTCCCCAGGATGGCACCTCTCCACCTCATTGCCCATCTCCTTCATTGGGCGCCATCTCCTTCCTAAGGGACTTTCCCTGCCAACTGACTCTCCATCTCTTTCTTATCAGTGCCTGGTTGTAGGCTCTAATTTATTCCATAGACCAGTGTCTTTACACTACTGTTGTCTGTAATTTATAAAACACATCCTGCCCACGGGTTTGTATTTTTAATTTCTGTAAGGAGTTTTGGGATCCAGTTTGTGTGAAAGTCGGACGACAACAGAATACATTGTATGATAAAAGCCACGGAGACAAAAACAGGCCTTCTAGCACAGCAGACATTCCAGGCCTTGCTCCATCCCTGCCGGGCATATGGTGGCCAAGGAATAGAAACGCTTTCTTTCCTCCACCGCCTCTGCCCAGCCAAGCCCTTTTCCTTTGCTACATTCCAGGGGGGAGAAGAAAAGTTTTCAGGCCCAATCTATGGATTCCTTAGGTGAAGGGGCAGAACATCTGAACATGGCCCCATAAAGTCATGGATGGCAAGCCCACTTCTCTCTTTCATGGATGGCAAGCCCACTTCTCTCTTTCTTTGGCTTGGATCTGTGTCCTCAGTATATGGGAGCATCATTGCCCCATTTAAGTAAAGTCATGGATGGCAAGCCCAGTTCTCTCTTTGGCTTGGATCTGTGTCCTCAGTATAGAGCATCATGGCCCCATTTAAGTAAAGCCATCAGTGGTAAATCCACTTCTCTCTTTCTTTGGCTTGGATCTCTGTCCTCAATATAGGGGAGCTGGAATCCTGGCTCCGTTACTTCCTGTTCTCGGGACCTTTGCCAAGATATGTCTCTAAAATTCAATGATGAAATGAAGATCTTAGGCTGGAGAGATCCTCCTATGCCAGATAGATCCTCCTCTGTGCTAGCTCTAATTTTGTAGTGCTGGAGTTTCTGGAGAAGAATGCTCCACTGGTCTTGGAGTCAAGAAGATGGTCCCAACTCTCTGTCACGTATTACCTAATCCAGTCCCCTTGCTTCCCATTTATACTATGTCTAGGAAATAATTGTTCCCATGTTGTATCCCCCATTAGTATCTGAGCTCCTGAAGAGATAGCTCAGCACTGTGCTGCAACCAAAAACTCAGTTCTTATTGACTGAGGAGTCTACATTTTAGCCTCCATTTAGTAGGCATCCCCTTGGTAATGGGCCGCCATTTTGCTTTTCAGTCATAAGTTCTCCACCAAGGACAGAGATGACGTGTCTTTGCCACCAGAAAGCAAAAAGTGATCCAGAGGCAACTAGGTCCTGCATGATTCTCCCAGACTAAAAGAGGCTGGCAAATTGAATTAGGGAAAGGAATTTCCATATATTAAATGAAATTGAGTCAGACTAAAAAGAAGACATTACCTCATCAGATTTTCACAATAACTCTTTGAAGCATTAGCCCATTTTACTGATTAAGAAACAAAGACTTGCTAGTGGTCACACACCCACTGGCCGGAGATAGGATTGGAACTTTCCCCAGCTCTTTTTACCATCACACACACCCTATGGCCACACCCCCAGATAACCACCACAGCCATTTTACACATGAATGGCAAACTACGGAAAGACTGATAAGAAAAAGTGAAACAGCAAGGAAGAAAATCCAGATAACTAATCCCACAAACAGAATTCAAAGAATCCTCTAAATCTTCCCACTGAGGGATTTCTGGTGAAAAGACCCAGAGGCTCTGGCAGATAGACTCTTTCCAGCAGAACTGACATCCTGAGTTTTTTTAAATTTTGTCTATATTTTGCTTTGTTTTTGTTTTTTGATTTTATTTTAAATGACCAGGCCCTTCTCACAAAGGTCAATCCCAGCTCTTTATAGTCCAGAAGAACTTCTGGACTTCTCCCAAAAAACCCTCTATTATCATCCCAGGGATTTCCTTTGGGGGAAAAGGGGCCAGCTCCAATCTCCCAGCTAAGAGATCCAAACACTTCAAAGATCGGACCCTAAGAACATTTAAAGAAACCTGGCTCTAGATCTTAACCCAAACAATTTGAGATTGATGAATAAGTAGTTTCAGGGGTAAGTTAAAGAGGATGCTAAAGACCTGGAACATTTAGTAGGCATCCCCTTGGTAATGGGCCACCATTTTGCTTTTCAGTCATAAGGTCTCCACCAAGGACAGGGATGACGTGTCTTTCCCTGTTGCCACCAGAAAGCAAAAAGTGATCCAGGGGCAGCTAGGTGGCTCAGTGGAAAGAGCACAAGTCCTGCAGTCAAATCTAGCCTCAGAGACTTGACTCTTTTTAGCCATGCAACCCTTGCCAAGTCACCTTACTCCAACTGCCTCATCTTTGAAAAGAGAAAGAAAAAGTGACCCGACTCCTTGGGAAGATAGTGATGAAATGAGAATGGGATTTGAGACTCCATTGGGCACAGACCAACCCTCTTATCTTAGAATAGAAGAAAATGAGTTCCCATGAGGCTTAAGTGATTTCTCCAGTGATTTGCCCCATTCTTAAGGGGCAAAGGCAGGATTTGAAGCCAGCCTCTCAGGCCCACTCCCTTTCCACTGAGGCACCATCTCCCCTTTGAAAGATTAACTTAAAATACAATTTATCAGAGAAGAATGCTAAGCAGGCTTGGTAAGAATGTATCTGCCAGAGCCGAAGCACCCTAAGCACACAGGATTTTTAAACTGAAGGGATATGGGGGCAAGGGCAGCTAGGTATTTAGATGGATAAAGGGCTCAGCCTGGAGTCAGGATGGTCTGAATTCAAATCCAGCCTCAGACACTTATCAGCTATGTGACTGAGCAAGTCACTTAACTTTGCCTCAACTGCAAAATGTGATGGGGAAGGAAATGGCCAAGCACCCCAGTATCTCTGCCAAGAAATCCCCAAATGGGGTCACAAAAGGTCCAGCAAGACTGGAAAACACCAAGGCAGGGAGGAGCGCTGGGTACCCACTCAGCTGGGTCAAGTTTAGAAAATATAATGGCAGATGAACAGTCGAGATGTTTATAATTTTCTATATAAAAGAGTCCAAGAGAGAGCTGGAAATAAACTTCAGAGGGGCCAGTGGGCCAAGGGTGGATAATAAGTAAGATGATCTCAAGTGAGAGCCCCGCCACTTCCACCCTCCATCCTCACCTCACCCCACAGGGGCAAGGAAGTCTCGTTGGCCCTCAGAGCCTGGATGGCCACAGACTGCACTCGGTTCCTAGCCAAAAGCCCACGGGTGACCCAAAGGAAACAACGTCGGGGGGAAATGTCTCTGCACTCCCTGTACTGGAAAAATAACCCAAGAAGCCTGCCCAGTTGATACGAGAATCATTTTATTTTAGGGATGCGACAGCCAACCCAGAAATCCGTCTGCTCCCCAGTGAGGGTTTTCAAAGTGACTGGAGGGGGTGGAGGGAAGGGGAGAGGTGTTTAAGCAGGACAGGAGCACGTCCAGAGGCAGGCACCCGACAGCCAAAGGACAAGCTGCCAGCAAGGAAAGGTTGGAATTATTTTTAACCCCGAGTACAGGAAAAGCAAGCTCTCAGAAGATGATTGGACTCACTTCTCAAACTCCTCAGTGAAGGTCATCAAAATGTCACAGCTCTTCTCGGAGGCCTTGGGGTTTGCTTTCCATTGCTCTACTTGTCACCCCTTCTTTGAACACTATTATTCTAGCTGACATTTCCATAGGATGGTTTGTCTTTCTTCAGTGTGTGGAGTTTCTAGCGATGGCTCAGCACACAGTAGGCACAGGACCAATGCTTTTTGCTGGGTTTAGCTCTCGCCCCAGACCCAAACTCCCCTCCCCGGCTCCCACTCACCCTACTCTCAGAGTACTCTTTCCCACTGAAATGGAAGCTCTTGGAGGACGGGAACCATTTTTTGCTTTGGTACTTTAGCAAATTGGTAGGTACCCACTAAGCCCCAACAAATGTCCTGTCATTCATCGTTAGCCTAGACTTAATATCAGAACCTTTTAGGGTTTACAAAATGTCTTCCATGATGCCCCAGTGTTCCCTTCGTACTCTTGGGGTACACAAAGTGACCAAGCTACCCTGCTGACCTTGCTTTGGCCAAGATGAACTTTTTTTGGTATCCCCTCCCTCAAATGCAGAAAGACATTATGGAACCTACTTTGGAGGTCTATGCAGCAAGGTGACTGAGGAGCTCTACTCCAGTCATTCTCCTCAAGTTGAAGGACTGATCAGTGTGAACCTAGGAGCCCATGCTGTAGCTCTGGGCCCACTTCTATCCCTAGGAAGTGAAATGAGGCTCGCTTTTATCACTACCCATAAATAAGACTTGAAAGCCTACTGAATCAAAGAGGAAAAGAACCCTGAGTGGGGACTCAGGCAACTTCAGTTGACATCTCAGTTCTGCAAGAGACCCACTACCCAACCTGGAAAGGTACAAATGAGAGAATATTCATAAAGTGTACCCGGCACATAGTAGGTGCTTCTTCCTGTCCTGTCTCCTTTCTAGACAGATCAATTGCTTTCTGAACCTCAGTTTCTTTCTCTATAAAATGAGTGGATCTTTGCCAGCTTTAAAATTCTATGAGCCCAAGACTACAGGAAATCATTAAGGAACCTTAGGATCCATCTCTCCTCACTGCACAGACAAGTAAACTAAGGTAGGTGACTTGCTGATGAAAAATTAGATTAAATATGTGTATTTTCCTTGTTTGCTTGAAATTCCCGGGTTTTCAGTTGGAACTAAAGATTGGTAGGATCTATTTTAACCAGAGGCAATATGGCACAAAACATGGAGTCAGGAAGGGCTAGGGTTCAAGCCATTAGCTCAGTGATACAGAGCTAATGAGTGAAAGAATCAGCATTTGAATGCAAGTCTTCCCAAATTCACATCCATCCCTCTATCCCCTACAGCATCATGGGTAAGGGAGCAAAATGTTTAGAAGAAAGTTGGAATCACACAATGGAGGCAAATGGCAGCCATTGCCAGCACCAAAAAGATGTCTAGATAGATAAATCAAGGTAATCAATGCATTAAATATTAATTCAATATGAAATAGAATAAGCAAACTCCACTGTCCAAAAAAGACCAATGGCATTGCCCTTTTGAGCTTTATAGTCAAATCTCTGATGAAAAAACAGATTAAATATGTACACTTTCCTTGTGTGCTTGAAATCCCCAGTTTCTCAGTTGGAACCAAAGATTGGTGGGATCCATTTTAACCAGAGGCAATATGGCACAAAACATGGAGTCAAAAGGGTCCAGGATTCAAGTCACTTAACTAGCTACATGACTTCAGGCTGGTCACTTGGGTCAATCAATTTTCTCATCTAGAAGACTAATCCAACTGGTGCTGCCCACCTCCTAATGCCTTGCACAAAGTAGATGTCCAATATATTTTGTTAACTTAAGCAAATCAAGGCTATTCGAGACCTTAAAGCCACTGTAATGTAAGTGTTTGTTGTTGATGATAATTAAATGACACATTAAACTTTAAAATGAGTTTTGAAGAGTGTGACAAAAAGGAAGATATTAAGAGAACTAAGGTCATTCACTGGGATAAGGTCCCCAAAGTGGGTCAGAAGCAAAAAGAGATTGAAGAAGCCCAGAGCAAAGTGGAAGAATCTGATTGCTGGATCTATACTATGCAAGATCAGGGCATGGGACCAGGCAGGTCAGGAGCAAAGCCTGAAGAAGATGAGACCCAAGATAGAAGTCAAAAGCAATTATGAAACACATGTTGTGAGCCAGGTCCTCAGCAGTGATTACAAAGAAAGAGAAAGCCCACTCATTGCCCTCAAGGACTCCCAGTCCATTTGGAGAGACAACTATATTCAAGAAGAGTTATACAGGAGAAAGTGGAGATAATCAGGACTTTCATGAGTTCAAATCTGGTCTCAGATACTTCCCAGCTGTATGATCCTTGGTCCTAAGTAAGTCACTTCACCCTATTTGCCTCAGTTTCCTCATCTGTAAAATGAGCTGAAGAAGGCAGTAGCAAAATAGTCTTGGATTTCTGCAAAGAAAACCCCCACTTGGGTCATAAAGAGTCAGATATGACAGAAAAGTAATACAATTAAGAGACAGAAGGCATTAAGATTAAGGATGTTTCTGAAAAGCTTTTTATAGAAAGTGGGATTTTAGCTGGGACTTGAAAGAAGCCAGGAGGTATAGATGAAGAAGGAGAGAGTTCCAAATATAAGACCAACTCTGCCAGTAAAAATGCTGGGATTCTGGAGATGGAACGTTTCATGGATGGAAAAGCAAAGAGGGCAGGGACAGAGAAGGGAGGAAGAGTCGGAGGAATAAGGGAGACTGGTATAAAATTGAAATGTTCCTTTGGAGATTATTGGCACTATTCTACAAAGTCAGAGTGGAAGCGAGACCTACAATTTCTGCTGTGGCTGCCACAGATCCACCAGACCCTTCTTCACTTCCCGGATTGTGTTCCTGCTGATGTGTTGGGTATAAGGGAAAACCTCCAATGGTCCACCACTAATGGTCCAGTCTTCAAAAAATAGGTGGTCAACGCCCTCCCCATGAGCCACCGAAAAGGGGAAACTCCCAAGAGATTCTTCAATCACCTTAGACTGGCTCATGTTGAGAAAGTTTCTATAAGATCCATTTTCTAACCACTTGGAGCCCATTGCACTTGGGCCACAAATGCTTTACCCAATCAGAATCACCCCTGCGCCCGTCACCCACATGACTATCCTGCCTTCCTCACATCCTGCTCTGCTTTTACCTCTTAGCAAAGTATCCAGACAACAAAGGAAAAGTGACCAGAAGACACCTCTTAGGCTGCTTGCAGTGTTTGGTGAGAAAAACCAAGGCCTTTTGGGTTGAGAGGTGAAGAAAGCAGTGTTTGCAAATCAAAGGCATAAACAAGACCAGCCTGGATCCAATTTAGACTTAATAAGGTAGTTTGCTGAATGTTAATTAAATACTCAGTGGTTGTTACCAACTGTGGTGATTAAGTTAATTTTGAATTAAATAAGCAATAAATGTTTAACAGGAGTTCTATTAAATCGTACCCAGGCAATGAGGGCCAGGGTGCTGCTAACTGATTTTAAACAAGATGGATTTTAAGCAAGTTGCAGGATCCTTTGATAAGACACTTGGCCATGTTAGCAGAGGCTTTATTATCTTCTGATAACTGTCTTATTAAACAAAAATGGAGGATTTCCTTTGATAGCAAAATCTCTCATCTCTGCTCCCCTACCTTACGTGTACCCATCACAGCGTTGAAAGGACTGAAGGGTTGCTGGAGGTTTGTTCAGTGAAGTGAAGGGCCATGACTCAGAAGCTCTCTATCCTAAGGGTTAAGTCCTAAAGCTGGTCTGGGCAGGTATCTCTAGTTTCCCTTCAGAAAATGCTTAGGACGGATCCTGCTCAGCCTTAAAGTCACATGCGACAATAGTCATCTTTAGAAATGGGGATTCATAAGGTTCATGGACAGCTACATCTTGGAGAGGAGGGAGGAGAGGAAGGGAAGAAGAAAACTGTGGAACTCAAACTTTTACAAAAATGAATGTTGAAGTGCAGTGATTCAAGGAAATTCTAATA
>JAJPUD010002521.1:105888-154088 GCA_023553655.1 Myrmecobius fasciatus
CCCCCCGGGCATTGTCCCCGGCCGCGGGCGCCGCCGTGCCCCGGCCTTTCCCCGGGCCCCGGTGCCCGGCCCCAGCTGCCCTTACCTTGCCGCGCACGCCGGCCTCCGCCCGCTCCACTTAAGCTAGTTAGTCCCGGGGAACCTCACCCACGGCTCGGGAGCAAGCCCCAGCGAAAAAGTGAAACTTGGGCAGGCGAGCCGAGCCGGAGCCGCCGCTGGTTGGTGCCTTTCCCCTCCTTCCTTCCTTCCCCCCCTCCCCATCCCATCCCATCCCATCCCCTCCCCACCCCCTCCCCCAGTCTCCCGGGCTCCGAGTGCCCGGAGCGCTGGGGGCTGACGTCAGGGCCCCGAATTCCTGACTTTCCCCTCGGCACATTTGTCCTTGTAAGGGCTGGAGAAGGAGGGTGCCCCTGCCCGCCCCGGCCCCGGAGGCGCGGGGGGCCGTGGAAGGGTGGGGGGCGGGATGGAGGGGAGGGGGGAGGAGGCTGGGGAAGCTGCAGTCCTGCGGCCTCCGCTGGAGGCAGGGAGGCTGGCCACTGAGCTTCCTGAGTGGAAGAGGAGGGGAGGCTGCCTACAAAGGAGGAAGAGGAAGGCGCTGGCCCAGCGACGTGAAAGGGGAGGAGGCAACGGGAGCTGGGCAGCCAGCGAGCCTGCCTTTCCGGACTGAGGGAGAGGAAGCCTGAACTACGGGAGGAAGGAGGATCGGGGAGATCCTCCATCTAGTCCTGAAAGAGTTGCCATCATGGGCACGCCCCGAGACCCACCCCTGCAGGGCCTGCGCCTCTGCTCTGGGACCTTCTGGGCCGGACGGGCCCGAAGGCCCCCACCTCCCCCTGCCTCCCCCCACCCCCTTTGGCCCGGGCTGCCCCGTGGGCCGCACTTGGCCGCTCCATCTCCCAACTTCCCGGGCCGGGACTCCTCCTGCCCAGCAGCCTCCCCCTCCTGCCCGCCGTCACGCAGCCTGGAGCTGGGCAGCAACGCTCTCGGAGCCCTACTTCCCCAAACTCTCCCTGGAGGAAAAGGCAGAGGTCACAGTGGCTCTGCAGCCGAGGGCATCCCTCGTCTTTCTTAGTTCCGAGGCTGTTGTGGAAGGGGCCGGTGGGCAGGGGGCAATCAATAATAACGGCCCCCATCTTAGGTTTAAAAAAACCGACCCCCCCTTACCCTTCTCCTTAGGGTCCCAGAGGCCACAGACTGACCCCGTAGCAGCAGAGAGGGGGAGCCGGGCACCCCAACTCATTTGCCCACAAGCAAAGTGGTTTTAAAGTTAGCAGCCGTTCATTTTTATAGAAACAGACAAACATTGCTTGAGGAAAGAAACAGGAGCTGGAGGCTACAAAGAAGAGGAGGCTGAGGGCCTGGGCTCAACCCCAGCCCTTCCATCTGCTACCCCGGAGACTTGGGGCAAGCCCCCGGCCTCCCTGAGCCTCAGGTCCTCGATTGAATAAATTCGTGTACAGAAAGAGTCCGGTTCAGGAGGGTTAGCCTAGAATCTAGGTGATGGCTCTGGCCAAGGACTTCCCCTTAGAGAGGAGTCCCAGCCTCTTAGGTGGTACAGGGCCCTAAACTGAGCCTGGAGTCAGAAAGAGGGTCCGTCTGGCCTCAGACACTTATCAGCCGGGTGACCCTGAACAAGTCAAATGTAACCAGAGAAGGAAATGGCCCCAAATGGGATCACAGAGTCAGACTTGAGGGAACAGCCATGTTCCATGTCAGCTTCCAGAGGACACAGCCAGCCCTGCAGTTACTGTATCAACTGAGGTCCTCAGTTTATTTTCTTATACCAGCCACATTTCCTGCTCCCTGCCTTCCTAGAGCTGGGAAGCCTGAATCTAATGTTATAGTTCAAATACAGTCTCCTCCCTCCTCCTCCTCTCCAATCACTACCTCCCTGCCATCTCCCCACTCTAGCCACTCCTCCTCTTCCTCCTTCTCTTTCTTGCTGAACAGATAGCAGCTCCAGGCTGACCCTATTTTGTAGGGACCCATTTTGGATGAAAATTCTACAAGGGTGTCTGGAGAAGTGAAAGGGACCCAGGCCAGGCTCCTCATTTTCCTGCTCAAGAAATTGAAGTTCAGTGAAGTGATTCAGTGAAATAAATTCAGGGTCTTGTCCAAGGCCATCGGGTAGGAGCAGAGCAAAACTCCAGATCGTACACTCATTTTTTCCCATGTGCACCAGAAGGACTGAAATCAGAAATGTGTACCTTCCCCCTACCCCTAACTGTATTCTAGAACTCAGCATTCTAAGATTCATAAAGTACCTTTATAAAAACTAATAATGATTTTTCCATTTGGAAAAGTTATTCAGAGCTGGAAAGGCCATAGAGTACATTTAATCCACCCCACTCCTAAATCTTGCATTTGGGGAAACTGAGGTCCAGAAAGTTTCCCTGATTTGCCCATGGTTACACATTTAATAGATTCCAAAGAGTCAGGACTCGCACTCACAGCCTTATTCCAGACTCTCTGTCCTTCCCCTTTTCTCATACTGCCATTATGATTATTAAGCCCAATTTAGAGAGAAGGAAACTGAGATTGAAAAAGAGACAGAAGTTACATCCATTCAAAGCATCACTTCCACTTCCTCTCCAGTAACCAGAACTGTGTGTCTGAGTCCCTCAACTTTGAAGGAGAGTTTCAGCCCAGTCCCCCAGAGGGGCCCAAAGCACAATGGATGGCCCACTGCTCTTGAACCCCGGCCTGTATTGGAAAGGACACGATTAATTTTGAGTTGGATGATGAGGAACTGGCCCCTCTCTGATGACATCTGGTTTAAAGGAGCTGACCAGCATTTCTTTTTCATTAACCCACTTAAAAGAATATAAT
The DNA here is from genome assembly GCA_023553655.1 of Myrmecobius fasciatus. Taxonomy (NCBI): domain Eukaryota; kingdom Metazoa; phylum Chordata; class Mammalia; order Dasyuromorphia; family Myrmecobiidae; genus Myrmecobius; species Myrmecobius fasciatus. Next base: position 108,718 of record JAJPUD010002521.1, read on the forward strand.
AGGGTTCTAATGAGGATTAATAAGGCATGATTAGGATAATTAATTTCCTTCATTTTATACATTTTAAGAAGGGGTCGTTTACATCCAGGAAAAGTGTTAATTATATCGTAGCCATTGTCTGAACAACTGACAAAAAACAGAGATCCCTTCTCCTGCCCATCAGGCCTTTACTACTTCCCAGACAGGGCTGGCAATGAACGGAGCAAGAAGGACAGTTAATTCCCAAAGCCAAAGTCAGCTGCCTCCATTTCTGACATGGACCCAAGCCCTCAAAGGCTGTTTTTCTTTTGCAGTTTCTTTTGTTTTGTTCTTTACACTTTCGCTTTGTTTGCATCCTTGTCGTAAATTGGAGATGACTTGGGGAAGGAAGGAAAATCAATTTACTTCCAAGAACTACTTAAGCTGTCATACGTAAATGTGACTCTGCTTTATTGATGGTCATTATCTTTGCTATAATTTTATTGTTTTAATAATTTTGGTTTTGAACAGATCTTGCTTGCGCAGATCTTTTTTGGGTCTCCATTTGGGCCTCCATCTTTTTTATCACATTTCCTTTATTGATTACCACGGTTCTAAAAGCAGGATGGGCTGCAAATCCTCCCAGGACTCAGCTGCTAGAGCCTTCCATTTTCAGGTTACTTTGCATCTACTGTATGGATCATGTGTATATCTAATTATTTCCATGCCTTCTGAATCATGAGATTGGAAGCTCTTGGAAGGCAAAGATTGATTCTCCGTTCCCAATACTCAACCCCATATCTTTGCTGAGCGCTGTGCCTGGCACATAATAAGGGCATAATAAATGATTGTGTGATGGTTAAAAAGTTCGAGTCATAATTTTAGCTCAGTCATTTTATTCATAATGTCAGCATTCTCAATAACATGTCTGTGACACTCTAGTGTGTCAAACAATCATGGTGGTGGGCTCCTGGCTTATATGCCTCTGGAAGAGGGGTATTCCTGAGGATGGCAATCAATTCTGATTGGCTGACAATTAATGGGAGGATGAATATTACAGCGAGGGCTGAGAGTGACATCATGTCAAAAAGAGACTATCTCTATACTCAGGTCACCCCCCAGCCTTGGGCAATCTACTCAGAGAATTGCTCCCTGCCGAAACCTGAGTGGAGCACAATGGCTGCCCTAAGTGGATGGGGTCTGAAAAAGCTTTCTAGGACAGTTAGTCCAATCCCATTATCAGCAATGTCCTCTAGAGACTGAACTTCTGAAATGAGAACTTTAGAAAAAAGGGGGAACTCTGGATCTCCCTACAACATAGGTTATTAATATTCATTTCTCTCCATTATTTCATGATTGATTGAGAAGACACTGTCTTCAGTGACTTGAAGGAAGGAATAGATGGCAGACTTCTCAGATTAGTTGTAAAAATAAAGATAAGTATGATGGCTGATGGGCTGATGGATGGATGAGTCAGCAGCCAAAGACTTTTTGATGGGCAGCAACAACGGACTGAAGGAATCAAAAGAGCTGAAGTTTAGTCAGGGTAAATAGAAGGTTCTAAGTTTGAATTAAAAATAAAAAAAGCAGAAGAGGATGAGAGAGGTTGGGCTGAATTTGAGACTTCCTGGTTCCAGGCCTGATACTGGATCCATTTTGCCACTTAACTGTTCTTCACACACCTATCAAAGTAATCTTCCCAAAGCACAGTTTTGGCCATCCCATTTTACTGCTCAAGAAACTTCAGTGGCTCCTTGTTGCCTCGAAATGAAACATTCACAGTCTTTCCTATCTCAAACCTACTTTTTGGGGCTCATTTCACATTACTCCTCTTCAGGAAGAAGAGGAAGGCTACCCACATGTATGGTTTTTACTTTGGGGATATTTATCTGCTAGCTTGGGTCTCCTTTCCTTTCTCAAGAGTTTCCTAAAAAGGAAACCAAACTGCATCTGACCACAAAGGGGATGGGGGTGGGGGTTCTCTGAAGCAACAAATCATCCCTAGTTCCCAGGAAATGTCCTGAAAACCTTCCAGTAAGATATCTATGGGCAGTCCTCTCCCCCTCCAGAAGAAGAAGCAAGCAAAGTCTCAAACAAAGGCTCACCTCTCGGTGACCTCATCTGATTAACCAGAAAACTCCCTGGCAACTTCCTGTTCCCCTAAAAATCTGGCTGGTCCTCATAGCTCCAGCTCCTTCTCGCAGCTACTGTAAGAAATCCGGATCAAATTCTGTTTCCTTCCCTTTCTTTTAAAAACACAATATGTCCTATTCATTAAGACACCCATCCCTTGTCTCATCCTGATGATCATCCCATTGGACATCATGTACCCAAGAGAATATGTGTCATGTTCTGGTCCTTTATAAATTAATTCACTCAGTCCCATATCCAACACGCCAGACTTATATAAGGACGCTGGGAATATGGATGGTGAAAAGAGTGCTTGACATGGAACATGGAATGGCCTCCCTCCAAATCTTCTCCTTTGACACTCTGATACCATGGACAAGTCACTTCTCTGAGCCTCTATTTCCTTCTGAAATAGTTAATATCCATAATAAATAACTTGAGGCAACCCGACTCCCAACTCCCCAAATAGAGGCACCACAATAAAATGAAAGTACTGTCAGGAAGATCTGGATTCAGATCTTGCTTCTGACACATAGAGGTTCTATACGCATGGGCCAGCCACTCAACCCTAGGATACCTCCGAGTAGCTCTCTCACTCTGTCTGGCTGCAGTCATTGTGCATGGAGTCGAGGGATTCCTGGACAGGGAGTTCCCCACCCCAGTAAAATCAGGTCTACAAATAAGTTACAAAAGGAAAAACAAAGAAACAAAAATGCAAAGAACTTTCTCAACTCCATCTCCAGGCTTCCTTCCAGTCCAAGCTAAGCCCCCACCTTCTAGAAGCTGTTTTTCCTGATCCCCTTTCATCCTGGTGCCTTTTTCCTTGGGATTATCTCCCATTTTTCTTGTATGCAATTTGTTTCTGTTTAGTTCTTTGCACACTGTCTCCCTTGTTAGACTTTGAGCTCCAAATCTAAGAGCTTATAAAATTGGGAGAGAATGAGCAAGTCACTAGCCTTCTTCCCTCTTAAGACAAAAATCTTTTTCTGGCTTAGATTTTATAGCAGATAGAGCACATAAGCCAGAAAAGGGAAGCTACCTCCTCCTCTAGAAATATCCCAACATCTTCCCTCTGTGGATGTTGCAGAAGGTTCACTCATCTGGAAGAAGTGTGAATGATGACTTAGGGAGAGAGTCAAGGCAGACAGAACTGTAAAGGACCTCTTGAAATGGTTTCTACAGGTGATTACAAGGACCTATACTGCTTGGGGGGTTATGGGAACAGAAAGGAAGTGAGGAATGGAGTATAGCTAACAGGCCTTTGAGACTATTTAGAATAAAGAGGAGAAGCAGGGATGGTGTCAACATGTTCTAACTGAGGAACGAATCCCTCACATCCCCAAATAATCCCCATCCGGCTTTTCCTCTGCCCTGGCAACAAGAGCCAAGAAAGATGAATGTGATTATATCTGCCAAGGGGATCCAGTGCTTTCTGCTCTAAAGAAAGGAGCAGGGTATATTGGCAGGAATGCCACTTAATATTTTTAAGCATCTTGTCTTAATACTATTCCCAGGATCTCTACACATATAAAAATCTATTCCTGCCTCTGCTTCTCATTAAGGAAATTGTGCTTGCTCATGGTGGCAGGTGGTAAGAGGAGGACGAAAGTCTTTGATTTGGTTTTCCTTTATTTTACAAGGACTAAGGATCACAGTTCAGAAAAGATTTAAGCAGCAACATCTCGCTTTGCCCGTTCTTCCTAATGTCCTGGTGTGAGTCCATGAGTATGAGCAAGTCCAGAATGTTCCATCCTGCTGAAGTTCAAGGAATAAGATGCATTCTTCATAGGAAGGGGCAATTATGCTTTGGATAATTCGATATCAAAAAAAAAAAAAAAGAGCCAGTGTGGACAGAGGCCTGTTGGGACACCTCCTTGAACATGTGAAATCCAAGATGTGCCCTGATTCGTGTGAGATCCAACCAAGGGGAAGTCAGTTTCACCAGAACAAAATACAACAAGAAATGGTTCTTACTCATTGGAGCACATATAATTTTATACTCCAGAATAAAGATGAAAATATATGGGATACAGTGGAATTAGACAGAATGGAAACTGGTATAGTGGTGATGCTCCAAGAATAGTCATCATGCAGTCAACATCAGCTTGGGAAAAAAGTGTCCAGTAGTGTTCTAGGGTTCTTTTCTTTCTTCATTTTTTGCTTTTTAGTATAATTATCAGTGATTTAGGTATAGCTAAAATATTCATCAAGCTTGTAAAGGAAAAAAAATAAATAAGAAGAGCTAGCAGCCTGAATGGTGATCAGCTAACATCAATGATGAATTCCGACAAGTATGAAAAAGCTAGGGGTTGACCCCTGGGCTAGAACATTTGGCCAAATTAAATAAGATGGCACATAATGAAATCATGTATAAAGTCTTTCACTAATCTTTCAAAACAACAATATCACAAGTTTTTTTGTATTTTTCTTTATTTTAAGCTTAAATTAAAATGACAAAAGAAAAAAATGTATGCAATAGACCATAAGAGAGGATTCAATAAAATGCATCAAATTTCTATGTTAAGAAAATTTATGTAATAAATACTAGACAATGTTTTTAAAGCTATCCAGATTTTCTTTGCTTCCTTTTTGGCTTTCTTTTGTTCTTTGTTGTGCACTTTTGACTTTTTTTTCCTTCTCCCTCTTCCCTTCCTCACTTTAAAGAAAGCTATAATTAAGCATGGAACTATACACAAACACATATACACTCAATCACATATATCTAGGACCATAGTACGCTTATTTCCACCTATCATCAGTGTCTCTGATAGTAAATAGCATCTTCCTTCAAAAGTTCAAATCTTTCCATAATTTTCTAAATCAACCAGTTCATTATCTCCTAGACCACAGCAACATTCCAACCAATCACATTTTATCTTAGAGATTGTCTATAAAAGTTTCCTCCCAATTTTTTTTCCTGCATTCCTTTTATTCTTGACTACATAGGTTTTTGTAGATGAGAAAATTTTGACTCAAAATAACATAAATTTTCACACTTCTTCAACAATGTTCTTTCTTATAATAGAGTTGAAGGTCTGATACTGCTGAATCTACTTCTTTTACATCTTCTTTTCCTGGTTTCTCTGAAGTTTCCAGTCTTTTACTCTCCCAAATGAACTTAGCTATTCGTTTTTTTAACTTAATAAAATGAAATTTTAGAAATTTAGTTGTCATAACATTAAATAAATGAATTAGGTAAAGTTTTATTTTGAAATTATATTAGCTTTACTTATCCATAAACAATAAATAGTACTTCAGTTATTTAGATCTGAATTAATTTGCATAAAAAGTGTTTTATGTTTATTTTCATATATTTCCTGCATCTATTTTGATAGATATATGCTCAGGCATTTTATGTTGTCTAGGTTTTTTAAATGGTTTAAAAAATATTGGATAATATTGCTGACATATATGTAGTTTCTCTGTTTTTTTACTTTTGATTAAATCTATTTTAACTTTATCTTTGTCTGAGATCATGATTAATATCCCTGCTTTTTTCCATAATAAATTCAGTTCCTGCCTTTTATTTTATCTATGTATCTCTCATTTGTATAATGTTTCCTGAAAGCAATTATCAAAATTTTAATTCGCTACCCATTTTCATTTTATGGGTAAATCTGCCCCATTCATATTTGAAGCTACAATTACTTATTGTGTATTTTTCCTTCTTCCAATTTTTCCTCTTTCTCATCCTATTTACCCTATATTTCCTCATTCCTTTACTTTACTTCTACATGTTAGCTTGTCCTCCTATTCCTTAACCCACATACCATTCTAAAAGTGCCTCTTTTATCCTTTTCCCCACCCTATCTCCTTACCCTCTTATTGATTCTATATACATAAATACACATGCATATATATTCTTCTTTAACCATTTCCAATAAAAGTAAAATGCTAAGACTATCCATTCTCCCCCTACTAGTTTCTTCTGCATCAGTTTTTCTTTTTGTGCCTCATTTGTGTGAGATAATTACTTTTGATTTATTTTTTTTAGAATTACCCATCACATTCAGCTCAGCCCAAGTTGTTCTTTCAAACTATCCAAAGAATGACAATCATATGAGTACTGCCATTATTTTCACATAGATGAAGTAAACAATTTGACCTTATTGAGTTTCTTATAATTCATCTTTAATGTTTACCTTATATCTCTCCTGATTGTTACATATCAATTTTCCCCTTAAGTTCTGGACTTTTTGTCACAAAAGCCTAAAAGTTTTTCAGTTTGTTAAATGTTTGCCAAATTGTTTGTTAAAATTTGCCAGATAAGTAACCCTTGGTTGTAACCCCAGATCTTTTGCTTTACAAAATATAGTATTCCAAAACCCATGATCCTTTTGTGCCATAGCTTGCTAGGTCTTAAATAATCCTCTTTGTAGTTATCTAATATTTAAATTGTTTTTTTTCTTGTTGCTTCTTCTTAATCTGTGTACTTTGAAGCTTGACTATAGTATCACAAGAATATGGTGAAAGAGACATGAATATACCAATCTGTACCTGAAAAAAAAAAGATCTTAGAGTTTTAAAAAATTTGCTATTTTTTAAAAAGTTTCCATCAAAATACAAATATGATTCTGGGCTATAGAATTGTTTAGTTGCCTTAATTATACAGGTCCCATACATATATGTTTCACATGGTAATTTACATTGATATTTTACTCTTTCCTCCATGCAGTCTCTCTCCCTCTATATATGTCCTGTAGTGCACCCCAAATTGAGGAACTATGCTTTATGACTACTGTTGTTTCTATGTCTTTTAATACATATCTTTTCTAATGAAATATAACTATTGGCAAATTGTCCAGAATAAAGACACTGGTGGGGGCTCATGATCTATTTGTTTAAACATCCCTAGAAACTTATGGAGCAGTCACCCCTCTAAAGGTTGAAACTTCCAGTTCAAGAACAAGTTAGGAAAAAACTACTAAAGGATCTTAGTAGGCTAGATACACTAAGACTCCAGGCCTGTGTTCTGTTTTACAAGGTAATGTGGCAAGTCAGCTTGAGTGTGGTAGAACTATTAGATGAGTTAGACATTTGGTTTCAGTTCATAAGGCCTTCCAAGTGTATCACCAAACAATTCTACATACATAAATACACATGCATATATATTTCTCTTTAACCATTTCCAATAAAAGTAAAATTCCAAGACTATCCATTCTCCCCCTACTACTGCATCATTTTTTTTCTTTTTGTGCCTCATTTGTGTGAGATAATTACTCTTTTGATTTATTTTTTTTAGAATTACCCATCACATTCAGCTCAGCCCAAGCTGTTCTTTCAAACTACCCAAAGAATGATGACAATCATATGAGTACTGCCATTATGATGTAAACAATTTGACCTTATTGAGTTTCTTATAATTTGTCTTTAATGTTTACCTTACATCTCTCCTGATTGTTACTTTTTGACTTTTTTCTCCTTCACAAATCCTATGATCCATCTAAATTAGGTCCCCAAATTGTCTCTTTCAGAAAACTTTCTTAATGGTGTCAATTGATAATAATCTCTTCCTGCTTCTAAATCATCTTATCTGCAGTTATTTCTATGATGTTGGTGTCTCCCCAATACCACTGCACCCAAGAAGGTAAGTTCCATGAAGGAAGGGACTATTTTATTGTTATCATTGTTATAAAAAATTTATTACATAGATAGATAGATTATATATAATATGTATTATTATTATATATAATACAATTAATATATGAATATATATTCTTATATAAATACATACATAAAATGTTATAAATAAAATTTATCATTTTATGAGATTGTTATATCATTGCTATGCCCAATACCAACAGAGGCAATGGGGCATAAATTACAGAATGCTAGGTTTAAAGACATTAAAGAATGGGTTCAAATCTTAATTTTGATTCTTGTGGCCTTTGTGATCCTGGACAAGGTTTTCAACCTCCTGGTCCCTCAGACACCTCCAGGTGATTTATGTATTGTTAATGACAGGTGGAGATCTCTGTTGGTGGAGGAAATTCCCAAACAAGGAGTCCCTCATGCTTGCATATGTACATATACTGATCAACTCTCATGTTGCCTTACACACAGTAGGCATTTAATAAATATTGGTGAATAGATGAATTGCCATAAAAAGATAAGCCAAGGGGGATGAGAAATTGATATATCATTAGTAATTGATGCTCTTGGACTTCCATTACAATAAAAAAAATGAACCTTCAACTTCTCCAAAGGCATCAAAAAACTACTTATCTCAATACTGTGATGCATATCTTAATTTTAAAAATAATTAGATGAGAAGTTTTAGAAAACTAGTTTGCAATAAGGAAGACCTGGATTCAAGTCCCATTTCTGGCACATACTGACTGTGTGATCTTGGATAAGTCTCTGAATGATCCAAATGGCTCTCCAAAACTCTGAATTTCACAACAGAATTGGATCGGCATTGATAAAGGGAGTTCCTTTAACTAAATTCCCAAAGAAAACACAGGTCCAGTCCAAAATCAAATCAAGCCAAACCAAACCTCATTGAGGCTTCTGAATTATTAGCTACTTATTACTCAAGTGAACTTCTTTGTCACTCTATAAGTTCAGCGGGGTCCTTTTCAGATCACTCTACCTGCTGTTAAGCAACACTAAGGATTTCATGTTCTCTCTGTGTGTATAGATGGCTTCATGTATATTCATATATGCACATGTACACACATGTATGAGTCTATAGATAAAGCATTGGATCTGTAGTCAGAAAGTTTGAGTTCAAACTAAGTCTCTCAGACTTGCTATTTCTGTGACTCTGGACAAATCAATCTCAGTCTTCTTCAGTTAATAATGGTTCCTAACTCCCAGAGGTGTTATGGGAATGAAGTGAGATTAGATAGATAGATAGATAGATAGAGACATATATATATATAGATATAGATAGATAGATAGATAGATAGATGCATTTGTATATAAATATATAACTGCAAACCTCAAATACTATAGAGATAACTATCATTATTACACTTGTATATATAGATTATGCTTCTCAGTTTGGGCTCTTCCCCTACTCCCTCTCACTGCCATCAGAATTGTCTACCCTAGGGGATAAAGTGACTGGTATCGCTGTCCAAGGTTACTGTCTTGATCAGTGTCAGCATCTTTCCCACATTTCTCTCAATCTGAGATCAGAACACATGGCCCTGATGTTGTCTATCATTCTGTGGATTTAATTTTTTTTTCCAGTGACAGATGATGTCTACTCTCTGAAGGTCACCCTGGCCGATATAAAGTTGCTCCAGGCTAATCCCTATTGGTGGCTTCTTTGGCCACAGTAATCTGTCACACAAAGACCACCATCACATGTCCCTTTATTCTGAGCATCCCCTTCCCCTTCTGCGGTGATCGTGTTGGTGGCCACATAGTGGGAAAGGAGGCGAAGGGGGCCCAGTAGCCCCCGGTTTGTAGGCCAGCTATAACAGTTCTCTTAACTGCTTGGAACACAAAATGTGAGATACTTGTCCTACAACTAATAGTTTGACCTACTCTTGGAGCAACTGAATTATATCAATGTTGACATTCTTTCTATAAATAAAACTAGAAGTTATACAGCTAAGTGGAGAAATGGCTTGTGGGCTCTCCTTGACTAGGCAGAAGGAGGCAGCAGAGTTAGTTTTATCTTGCCTCCAAAGGTGACAAGAAGCATCGTTTCATGCATAGCATGCTTAATAATCTCATCTTGCCGTGTTTTTAATGAGTAGGAGCGTAAAGGCTACTGTGAAGATAATTGAAACTTCAATGAAAAAAATGAAGAGTTAGAAAAATTCTCATAAGACCTTGATAAAAACCTTCAGATTAAATAATTGTTGTTGTTCAGTTGTTTTCCAATCATGCCGGACTCTTCAGGACTCCATTCTTGGAAAAGATACTAGAGTGGGTTGCCATTTTCTTCTCCAGCTTATTTTACAGATGAAGAAACTGAGGCAATCAGGGCTAAGTGATTTGTCCTTCAGATTAAATAATTGCTGTTGTTCAGTTGTTTTCCAATCATTTTGGACTTCATGATTCCATTCTTGGAAAAGAGTGATTTGTCATTTTCTTCTCCAGCTCATTTTACAGATGAAGAAACTGAGGCAATCAGGGCTATGTGATTTGTCCTTCAGATTAAATAATTGTTGTTCAGTTGTTTTCCAATCATGTCGTACTCTTCATGATTCCATTCTTGTAAAAGATACTAGTGGGTTGCCATTTTCTTCTCCAGCTCATTTTACAGATGAGGAAACTGAGGCAATCAGGGCTAAGTGATTTGTCCAGAGTCACATAGTTCCGAGGTTATATTTGAACCCAGTAAGATAGTCTTCCTGATTCTAGGTCTGACTTTTTATCCTCTGTACCATCCTGCTGTCCAAATTAAATAATAAACAATACATAAAGATAATGTGGTACAGCAGCTACTGAGGCAATCTCATTGCCTGGAGGATCTGAGTTTGAGTCTCACCTCTGACCCATATTCACTCTGCCATGTTGGACAAAGGACTGAACCTCTCAGCTCTTTAGTCAACTCTATAAGAATTTTAGGAGACCTAAGAAATACCTACATGGCTAGAGAAAGAAGTTCTTTTTTTAAAATTATTTTTAAAGCTTTTTATTTTCAAAACATATGCATGGATAATTTTTCAACATTGACCCTTGCATAGCCTTGTGTCCCAAATTTTCTCCTCCTTCCCCCTACCTCCTCCCCTAGATGGCCAGTAAGTCAATATATGTTGTACATGTTAAAATATGTTGTCCAATATATGTAAACATATTTATGCAATTTTCTTGCTGCTCAAGAAAGATCAGATCAAAAGGGGAAGAAAATGAGTAAGAAAACAAAATGCAAATGAACAACAACAAAAAGAGTGAGAATGCTAGGTTGTGATCCACACTCAGTTCCCAGTCCTCTCCCTGGGTATAGGTGGCTCTCTTCATCACAACATCATTGAAACTGGCATCACATTGTTGGAAAGAGCCACATCCATCAGAATTGATCCTCATATTGTTGTTGCCATGTATAATGATCTCCTGGTTCTGCTCATTTCATTCAGCATCAGTTCATGCAAGTCTCTCCAGGCCTCTCTGAAATCCTCCTGCTGGTTGTTTCTTACAGAACAATAATATTCCATAACTTTCATATACCATAATTTATTCAGCCACTCTCCAATTGATGGGTATCCCTTCAGTTTCCAAAAATGCCACAAACATTTTTGCACATGTGGGTCCCTTTCCCTCCTTTAAAATCTCTTTTGGATATAGGCCCAGTAGAAACACTGCTGTCAAATGGCATGCACAGTTTGATAACTTTTTTTAACATAGCTTCAAATTGCCCTCCAGAATGGTTGGATCCATTCACAGTTCTACCAACAATGTATTAGTGCCCTTCTCACATCCCCTCCAACATTCTTCATTACCTTTTTCTGTCATTTTAGCCAATCTGACAGGTGTGTAGTGGTATCTCAGATTGTCTTAATTTGCATTCCTCTGATCAATAGTGATTTGGAGCAACTTTTCATATGACTGCAAATAGTTTTAATTTCATCCTCTGAAAATTGTCTGTTTATATCCTTGACCATTTATTAATTGGAGAATGGCTTGAATTATTATAAATTTGAGTCAATTCTCTATATATTTTAGAAATGAGGCCTTTATCAGAATCCTTAAATATAAAAATGTTGAGAAAGAAATTCTCTTGGGAACTCCCCATACAAATGATATCTGAGGTCCGATGGCGAATCTAGCCTTTATTTTCCCTTTCCAACACTGCTAACAAGATGTTGTTCCTTAAGAACCTGCTCAGGGTCATGGATCTGATCATCCTACTTGGTTCCCTGCTTTCAGAAAGTAGGTTTTTTATTTATTTAGATCAAGCCATTGAAAACTGCTTAGACTTCATGTTGGAGTAAAGGGGAAAAAATGCCTCTTAAATTAGCAAGTCTTGTGATATCAGGAAACTACATCAGCAGCAGGCACTTTCAACACCTATATCCTAAATAACACCATCACCATCAAGAGGGAAGGTTGTTTGTCTAGCTGGTTCCAGCCCTGAAACCTGCTCTGGGCTCCTTGGCCTAGAACCGGCACTGAGATCAATCTAGGGATCTCAGACCTGCTGGGCTAATGTCTTGCCCATCGCCATGGAAACACTGGGTTTTGACGTCTGGGCCGTTGACACTGTTCAAGGTGAGAGTCACCGAGAGACCAGGAGTCAGACACTTTTGTTCCCAGGGAGGATGATTCTGAGGTCAGAGAGCCCTTGGATAAACAGGGAATGGGCACCTGATCCATGACGGGAGAGCAGCAACTTCTGCCCTTAGCTTTTGGCTTTGCTCTCAATCTTGACAAGCTCCAAGAAGCTGCCCCCTCTCTAGATCTTCTCTTCTCCTCACTTCCCAGCATTTTCCACCATCTGCAGGCAACCTTTTGGGCACAGAAGGCTGACGTTCTCTTAAGGCTACCAGCAAGTTACTTGCCTGGCATAGCAGGTCAATAATAGTGATACCCTAGCAAAATGGACAGGCTCACAGAGCACCCTGGTACTCGTGGTAGTTGCTCCTTTCTCCTCTCTACACTTTTATCTTTCTTTTTTGAAGTTCTTACTGCTACAGTCAGGAATATGTGTATACACCCATCATGCTGGTGCTAGGTTATCAGCTGGCTTGGATATTCAGTGACTTTACCAGAGAGGAGGGAGCAAAAGGAAAGAGGGCAAAAATTGGAAAATATAACTATATATCTATATCTATATCGAAGTTGCTAAAGACTTGTAAACTACAAATACCCTCTCTCTTCCAGTGACCCGATCTCGTGGACTCAGAAGAAAGCAAGTGCTAAGGGTCCTTTACCCTCCAGCCCTCCTGCCAATGCAGGATTCCTTTCCAAAGGAAGGCAAGCCAGGAAGGTAAAAAAAAATTACAATTTAGCTGCTACTTTGCCTTTCAGGCACCTGGAACTGCTGTCTGACTTACCACATGAACCCTTATCACTCCTGGCCCTTTCCATCTACTTTGTTGCTGAAAACTTTTTGTGTTGTCTCCCTGATAGGTCTGTAAGTTCATTGAGGGCAAGGGCTGATTTAATTTTCTATTTGTATCTCCAGTCTTTAGGACATTGTAAGTACTCAGAAATGCTTTTTTATTCATTTATTCATTCAGCATTATTACTTTCTTTAAGAAAAGATTGGAAGAAAAGCATTGGACCTATTGAGCCTCAAATAACAAAAAAAATTATCTTTATAGACAAGAAATGATTGGTTGTTAACATTCCTGAATCAACTGTCTATATACAGTATAACCATCAGCTTGTTGCAAATACTAAAATCAACACCAAATCCAAAGAAAGCCTGGGAGGGAGAAGAAAGGATGTATAATTAAGACAATGTCATTCATGATTCCTGACCATGTGTTGTTATCGGTCTTCTCAGAAGAGATATCGTAAAGTGGTAATAATTCAGGATACCAAGCACCTTTTTGTGTCTCAGCACAGAGTTTATATAATATATAATAGTTTATGTAGCAAAAAGAAGTCATCTCTTTATAATCATCGAGAGACTGAGCATCTGGGCTGGATCCCAGACAATAGTCAGTCAGGCCATCCCTGGGCCTGGATTCAGTCTTTCAAGTGTGATAAAACTTGTCAAAGTTGATGTTCCATTGTGATAGCTTCCAGGAATCCATGATCAAAGCCACTCGATAGCTCAAGGATCTGGTGAAAACAGCACAAAGTTAGAGAACTTGGGGGTTTTAATTTCTTTGAGTTCTTCATTATCCTCTGAAGCTTGCTTTCTCCTAGTTTAAAGAAGGCTTAAAAAAAAACATTAAATCTTTAGCTCACACTTTAATGATTAAGTGCCATAAATGAGTCTTTTTTTTTTCCATCACATAATCGGGGGGGAAAATAGGAAGTCGTAAAAAGGAAATATGGCAATATAGAGTGCGATCACAGGTACATCTTAAGAGGAGGTGTTAGTCAACAGCAGCAAGGTCTACTGTCTGTGAGAGATTCCCAAGAAATGTTAAACTTGGTGACCACTTCCCATTTCTGATAATGTGGCCAAAAGCGAATGTCACCAAAAAAAAAAAAAAAAAAGGTGGAAAACATGAATAAGGACCATGACGTTGGTGGAAATGTAGGTAAGGGAGAACAAAACCATAGACCAAGAACATAGGTGGTATTTTATCACTAGATATCTAGAAATAGAGTCATGATTTGGAAAAGAAAGATGATGATATCTGAGGATGGAGTTTTGATTTCCTGACTGGGATAAAGAATAGAAATGCTATGCTCTTCACCAAAGATGGAGACTATCTAAAAAGAGTCAGCAAAAGCATATTTCTCTGAAGATTTGGAAATTTAATCAGGAAAATTTTAAACTGCCAATGGAGAGGAGAGAGAAAAAACTGTTAATGTGCAAATGACAAGGTACCCTCAGAGATAGCAGGCATTTTAGAAGAACGAAGAAGAAAACCAGAAATTCCTAGGAGTTGATATAGAAGAAGAGTACAGCACTAATACCGGTGGGCCCAGATATATGGCTAAATATGGAGAGATGAACCAGAGAGTTTAATGCTAAGAGACCCATATGATGAAATCAGTGACACTGCAACCTAATGAGATGAGACTCAATTAGGATTGACCACTAGAAGTGGCTACCACCTCTGAATTGTACAGGATCCCTAAGAGGATAGGGCAAGGAGGAGGACTTTGAAGTATTATACATACACATACATGGGTGTATATATATACATCCATATGTTTGTGGGTATGTATATAGAGACACGTACACAATCAGGTGAGAAAATTCAGAAATCAGATGGTAAAACAATGTTCCAGAGCAATTAGACAAACAACAGGAGGAGAGAGAGAGAGAAGCCACAATGTTACATGTGCACATGAAACACTTCTTGGAAAGAAGTAGGAATTTAATGAGTATTTTGGAAAACATCCACAAGCCTAAGCTGGAAACATGATGTTGTAGGAGGGGATGATGTCAACTATCCAATCATCTACTAGCATGCCCTAGACAAAAACAATGCAGCTAATAAATATTGACTTTCCTTAATGATCATTTTGTCCTTCAATTGCAGAGGAAGCCATAAATGGAACTGTTTGTCTGGACTTCTATCTACACAAGAAGGAGAAGCAAACCTTGAGGGGAAGGGTCATGTCATCACTGAATGCATGCTACAGAAAGAAGAGGAGAGAGGGGAAGGAGGGAGATGATTTAACTGGGTTTGAAGAAAAGATAAAGTTTGATGACCCAATGTTTTGAATGACACAGGATTATGGAAAAGTGTCAAATAAGAAATTCTGCACATGGGCAGAAATGAATTCAGTAAGGAAGACAAAGGTGAGATGTTTGAGGAGACTGATGTGAATATGTATAGAGAATATATTATCACATCTAGATTATATAATAAAAAGCAAACTTTAAAAAATGGAAGTAAGGACAAATTAAGTGAAGATGTACTCAAAATTCTCTCAGAGAGCTAGAGCCCAAAATCAATTCAGCTCAAGCAAAAGAAAACAACGTGTAAGATTTTTTTGTCTTGTCTTGTTTTAAGGCATTATGAAAGTCTTTTCTGAGACTGCAATATTCTTTTTGCAACTAGCAAGATGTAAACCTTAAACAGAAGCTTTATGGAGGAACTCAGCCTCCCAAGGGAATCCTTCTGATATTTGGACTTCACACTGGGATCTTCACAATAATGGTGAGTGTCTTTGGTGTGCATATCTCACTGTTTTATGTCTTGCTTGTTATTCATGTTCAGACAAGATTATATCTAGTACTAAGACTTTCAAGTAATCTTGTAAAGTTTGGACTTATTGGAGCAACATTTTGTTGGAGGAAAAGTTGTAGGCAGTATTTTTCTTTGCTGAGAGCAATCCTTTAAGAGTTAACAAAAAGCAAGCCCTGTGGAATTGTATATTTGCTACATCTTTTAGTCAATTGTATGATTTTAACGATATGGCTCACTGTATAATATCATATGTGAAAGCCTGATGATCTCTTTCTATAATCTTCAGTAAGCATGCCCTTGACACACGTGTGGATTGCTCATATAAAAAATTTATATAGGAGGAAAAGCAGGTGCATGAGTGCATGGTTACTGAGTCAGTCACCTCCTCAATGCAATTCGTGATCACTCAAAAAAAAATAATAACACATATTTCACACAGCAGCGACCAAGAGGATACAGATAGCCTGTGGTCCAGACAGGGATGTGGTGGCAGATAAATAAACTTTAAAGTCTGTGTATCAGAACATCTATCTTGAGCAGACACTATAAATGGACAATGAGTTGGGCTCACAGGAAGAGGAAAATATATTGGATCAACTTTGGAAATTTCCATAGTTCTTCAATGGCCTCCAATCTCTCTCCAAAATAACAGTTAATTTATTTGTTTGTTTGTTTCTTTCTTTCCTTATTCATTCATTTATTTATTGATTTCACCATCAACATTTTTCCAAGGTGCTTCATGAGTACAAGTTCTGTAGGAATACACTATTATTTGCAAAGGTAGAGATGGATGAGGATACTCCAGATGGAATGTGGTGTGAATACATGGGCATAATTAGCTTGTGACCCATTACCAACAAGGAATTTTAAAAGAAGTTCCCCCAAAGGATGTCATAAAAGAAATGTGGGAATTAAAAAAAAAGATGATTCAGTTACATGGAGAGAATGAGACATAACTGACCAACAGTTGGTGTGCTTTCCTGGCATCCCTATGATATCAGGAAACTTAAAAAAAAAAGGGTCCAAGGTCATTAAGTGGACTAGCTCTGGTGAATACACCAAAAGACAAGGACAGAACAAGCACAAGATGAGTGGGTATATATATATATATATATAATATACATATATATGTATATATATATATATTCACAGGGGCGGGGGGAATGATCATAACAATGAAATCATAGGTCCACAAGAGTGCTTGAATATAATTGGTACAAGAGTAGAAAGAATCACATATGGGACTAGATGCAAAGAAAATCCTAGAAAATGGTGAGAAACATGAGCTAGTCAACTCTTCTTCTGCTTCCCTTTTCTCTTCTTGACAATGATGATTAAAATGGGGACATTAGAACAGAAATAATTAGTAGGAAGTAAAAATCCAAGAGAAGAGGATGTTCAGCCAGAGTTTTACTGTATTTGAGTGAGTTCACGTCACCAAGACAGATATCCTAGAACACTGAACTATTGATGTGATTGCTCAGATTGTCTGTGTCTTTGAAAGGCCTTGAAGAAGGAAAGGTAAAAATACTGGAAGAAAGGTGCATCTTGTCACAGATAAAACATTAAAAACAACACACATACCAACAGACCTAGGGGTGGGTGGATTCTGAGAAGGAGAAGCCAGAGAGCTTGATAATCTGAGTAAGATTTGGTTCTTAGAAAAGATTTAAAATATATTCAGAAGATAGCATGTGGACACTTGGAAAATGAAGCAGTGCTCACTAATCTGATTTTTCTTTCTTTGATGGAATTAGAAGAATTTTATGGGTGTAGTACGTTTCAATTTAATTTAAGCAAAGCATTTGAGAACTTCTTGTGCTCTGCTTGGAAGATGAACAACTAAGGGTCAGAGGGTTGTACAATTAGATGGCGTGGAATCGGCTGAATGATGTAACTCACAGATTCATTATCACAGACTGATGTCAGCTCGGAAGGTAGTCTTTAAAGAATGGACAAACCCGGGGATCTGTCCTTGGCTATGTCCTTGGCTATGTCTATTTTTTAATCAGTGACTTAGAAGATGCCAAGTTTTTCAAATGTGCAGATGAAATGAAGCTTGGAGGAATAGCTAGCTAATATTTGGCAGATTTGGGGTTTTAAAAAATAGATCTTAACATTGCAGGATGTTGGACCAAAGAAATCATATGAAATTAGGGATATGAGGAACCCCAGATCAATTTCCCAAATAGAGTATTGGCATTGTTGGTAGAATTGTGAACTGATTTGACCATTCTGGAGAACAGTTCAGAACTATGCCCAAAGGGCTACACACTGTGCACCCACTTTGATCCAGCAGTGTCTCTACTGGGCCTGTTTCCCAAAGAGATCATAAAGGAGGGAAAAGGGCCCCATATATGCTGGAATGTTTGTGGCAGCCCTTTTTGTAGTGGCAAGAAACTGGACACTGAATGGATGCCCATCAGTTGGGGAATGGCTGAATAAATTATGGTATATGAATGTTATGGAATATTATTGTTCTGTAAGAAATGATCAGCAGAATGATTTCAGAGAGGCCTGGAGAGACTTATATGAACTGATGCTGAGTGAAGTGAGCAGAACCAGGAGATCATTATACATGGCAACAACAAGATTATACGATAATCAATTCTGATAGATATGGCTCTCTTCAACAATGAGATGATTCAGACCTGTTCCAATGATCTTGTGATGAAGAGAGCCATCTGTACCCAGAGAGAGGACTGTGGGAACTGAGTGTGGATCACAATATAACATTTTCACGCCTTTTTATTGTTGTTTGCCTGCATTTTATTTTTTTCTCATTTTTTCCTTTTTGATCTGATTTTTCTTATGCAGCATGTTAAAAGTGAAATATGTTTAGAAGACTTGCACATAATTAACCCATATTGGATTATTTGCTGTCTAGGGTGGGGAGAGAAAGGAAAGGGGGAAGGAAAATTTGAAACACAAGGTTTTGCAAGTGTAAACATTGAAAACTATCTTTGCATATATTTTGAAAAATAAAAATTTATTTTAAAGAAACAAATAACACAGTATTGGGAAAGCAGCAGTAACTACAATTTGTGTGAAACAGATGTAGGGGTTTTGATGAACTGGAAAGTCATCACGAGTCAATAGGGTGACATGGCAGCCTGAAAAACTGATACCATCCAAGATCATATTAAGAAATGAAAATGAAATGAATAATAATTGCACTCTATTCTTCTCTATCTGGTGTAGACAAGAGGCAGTGAAGTAGAGTCAATAAAGAAGCAGAAACAGATATAGGAAGTTTGAATTCTGATCTTGCCTCTGACACATATTATGTGACACTGAGTAAGTTATCTAACTTCTAATTGACCCTAGACAACTTTCTAAGATAATAAATTAAAGGTCAGCTAATGACCTACATTAATAGAGGGAACTGACTCACCAACCAATCCCCAGACCAATGTAATCACAAATTCTGACCAAAACAAAACTAAAAGTGCAGCAACAGCAACCACAGCAAAATAGTTTTGGTCCCACTTGAAGTTCTGTACTTGGCTCTGAATACCATTTTTTTTTTTTTGCTGAGGTAATTGGGGTTAAGTGACTTGTCCAAGGTCATGAATATCACATTTTTAAAAATATGGACAAACTGAAAGAAGGCAATCAGGATGATAACAGGACGATAGACCCATCCTGGGTGAAAACTGGTTGAAAGAACTGGGAGTGTTGAGCCTGGACTGGAGAAGACTGGCATAAGAAAAAGTAGCTGTCTTCAAAAGATTATTATGTGGAGGAGACATTTCAAAGGTCAGAATCAGTAGCAGTGGGTGGAAGGTTCAAGTAGTCCAGTTTTGGTTTAATGTCAGAAAAAAACTTTGCTGACAATTAGAGCTGTCCAAAAGGAGAATGTTGCCTTAGAAGTGGCTCAGTTCTCCTTCACTGGAGTTGTCATGTGGTGACTGAGTGATCACTGATGGAGGACTCTATAAAAGGAATTATTGGTCCATCTGATCTTAAGTTTCTTTCCTGCTCTCATATTCTGTGCTTTGTATTCTCTCTTGGGACTCCTGGTTTGTTCCAATCCTTCTTGTCAGTCAACAGGGTTGCTTTTAAAACCAAGCTGGTCCCAAAGGACTCAGCTGTACTAGAGGGAGTCAAGGATTGGGGAATTTCTTTCCAAGTAGATTATTTCAGTCAGTCACTTTCCAGCTTCCAGTGAGTAACTTGACTTACTTTTACTTTGCTCTCTTTCCCTGCTCTTACTTCAGTCATGTCCAACTCTTCCTGACCCCATTTGGGGCTTTCTTGGCAAAGTTGATAGAGTGGTTTGCCATTTGTTTCTTCAGCTTATTTTACAGAAGGGAAACTGAGGCAACTTGGGTTAAGTGACTCGCTCAGGATCACACAGCTATTAAGTGTCTGAGGCCAGATTTGAACTCAGGACGATGAATCTTCATGATTCGAAGTCTGGTGCGTTGTACCATCTTCCCCTGTTGGGTCTCCTATAGGAAATGAGGAAGATCCTGTAATGTACCTATTCGAATTTGAAGGGTTCCGATCTGCAGATGCAGAAAACGTTGAAATTCTTTCTGAATGGAAAAAGATTTCCTTGTGGGGGTCTGATTGGGAGGGAAAGTATTTTTGCTCCAAGAAGTCTGTACCCAGGATCACTGTTGCCTTGGGATATACTGAGTTCATTGAGAAACTCTTTCCTCTTTCCCCAGCCCTGCCCCCAGACTTTTTAGCCTAAACAAGAAGGGGATTCAGAGGAGGGGAATTATTCAAGCATCTGGGTCCTGATCTGTCAACACTAGCATTAATCTTTCAGAGTCCAACTTGTGCTGCATAATGATGAGTGACAAAGTTAATGGAAATCAAAATCTCCTAAAATTTCTCCTTCCTTTTGGCACCAAAGCTTGGAGAAATTACTAAAGATTTCTTGAAGCAGATGCTAAGTGGGTAGCTGTGTGATAAAGACTGGTGGAAACTGATATGTTAGTGATAGAAAGGGCTTCTTGGCAATTAAGATTTCCTCTTTCAAGTTTCAGGTTTGAAGCTTAAACTTCATAGGTTTAGAGAAAGAAAGTCCTGATTGCCTGCTATAGCCCAAGTTTCTCCACATGGTTGAAAATACGTTGGAGGCTAAAAAAACTGAACCCGTAATCCAGGGGAAATAGAACAATGACTGGTGTAAGAGAGAAGAGGATGAATGGAGATCTTCCTCATGCCCTAGCACCTAGTTACATTTTCATTTAACTTTATCCATCCTGGTTAGGAGAAATTACTTTCTGCCCAGAGAAATTGAGCTGAAAATTTGTCTCCTTTTTGAAAGAAAAATAAAAGAAACATGAGAATCATCCCAGAAAACTTCCCCTGCCCCAGAAAGCCATTTCAAAATATATAAGCAACTATTTTTTTTTTTTTTAGCAACGAGATGACCCAAAACAGTTCAATAGACTTGTGCTGGAAAGTGCCAAATGTATCCAGAGAGAGAATTATGGAGACTAAGTATGGATCAAAGTATAATATTTTCACCTTTTTGTTGCTGCTACTGTTATTTGTTTGTTTTCTCTTTCTCACGTTTATTTGTTTTTTCCCTTTTGATCAGATTTTTTTTTGTGCAGCATGATGAATATGGAAATATGTTTAGAAGAATTGCATATGTTTAATTGTCTTGGGTTACTTGCTGTCTAGAGAAGGAGGGAGAGGAAAAGGGAAGGAGAAAAATTTGGAACAAAGTTTTGCAAGGGTGAGTGTTGAAAACTATCTTTGTATGTATTTGGAAAAATAAAATACTAGTAATATAGAGATATAGATGCAAAATATTTCCAAGAAGAATATAAGTTTCTGTGCATCTAAGAAAATAAAATCATAGTACAGTGTGATAAATAGGAATAACTAGCATTTAAATAATTCTTTAGAGATTGCAAAGCAATGAATATATGCTGTCTCATTCAATTCCCACAACAAGCCTATAACATTTTATAGATGAAGAAATAAATGGAGGATGAGAGAAGTTAGGTGACATGGCCAGAGTTACACAGCTCGTGGATGTCTGAGATTGGATGTAAACTGAGATCTTTCTGACTCCAAGTCTAGCACTCTCTCTATGTCACCTAATTGCTGTATAACCCCTGGCAAAGAAATCACTTAGCTTCTGACTCTGACTGGGTTTGGATTTGGAAGCGGAACATGAAGGACTTCTCCCTCCTCTGGCCTCCACCTTTGGAATATAGGTATTGTCGGGAGCATTTACAATTTCCTCTTCTCACTAGACAGTTGTTATTATTTAATTACATCTTTGTGCTTTATATCTGCAGAGAATTTTCTCTTTCCCATGTGTGTAAGGGGAGGGGAAAGAGGAATGAGAGGCATTATGATCAATAATTTAGTTTTATCTTAGAAAAATAGTGCTCTGACTAGTTTTAGGCTTAGTCCTATAGATCAGTTCTGTCTTTTGGGAAAGCTATATTAAAAACTTGATTTAATAACATAACAAATTGATTTTCCCCCCACCTAGAATTAAGCAAAGCAAAGCAAAACAAACAAAAACAAAATAAAACTAAACACTGTGGCATTTTAGATAGATCAAATGGCTATCTCTCTTTTTTTTTTTTTTTTGAAACAATCTTACACATTGTATTTCTCTTTTTAACCCTCCCCATCCCCATTCATGAATAAGGACATTTCAAAGTAATTAAGATGGATACTTCAACTAGGAAAAGCTATTTAAAAGTATCAGATAGGTAAGTAGATAAGGAGAGAGAGACACACACACACAAAGAGAGACAGAGACAGAGACAGAGACAGAGAGACAGAGAGAGAAATAAGATTTACTGAGCACTTGGTATTTATTAGGCTCTGTAGTAAGTACTAGGGAAATGAACTGAAAAAGAAAATACAATCTTTATCCCATTATAATGTGAGAAAACAATACATAAAGGGGAGCTAGAAAATGGGGAAGGGGAAAGAGTAGTAAGGTGAATATCAAAGAGATAAAATCCAGAGGATGAGTAATAAAACCTGGAATATATTAAGTGAGTGTATCTTGAACAGCTCATGGGATGGTCAGCCAGGCTAGGGAGTCACCAATCAGAAAAAAAAGACCAGAAGAAAGAACCATTATCTGTAGCATGCAGGAAGTAGGTGAAGAAGTCTGGAAAAATGATACATGAAGCAGAACAATAAGTAAAAAAGGAGCTAAGTTGAGGATTCGATATATGTCCTCCTGATAGGAGAAAGTGGAAGAAGGGAAAGTCTAAGCCATATCCACATTAGTCCTCTAGAAAGAGAAAAATCAGTAATAATTACATACATCTCTACTGGGGTATCAAACTGCCCCATTGTCCAAAGAGGGCAAAGAAAGCCATGGCAGAGCTCCCAGAGGCCTCGCATTGACGGCTTTCTCTAACACCTGGCTTCCACTATCCCACTCAAAGATTCCTTCCATTTCCTCATGGTGGAATCATGCATGTCCCAACATCTCTTTCCAACATAACGTGTCTGTGCAGCGGCTCCCACAAGAGTCCCTCTGTCTCTCTCAAGGCTAGAAGAATGCAACATTGTCTAACTGGGAATATATATATCCAGGAATCCATATCCCTGGGAGTTAACAGCAAAAGCCTTCTATGCTCCAGTTTGCTAATAGATTTCTGATTCCCTCCATCTGGGGAGGATCATAGAAACGTGAAATGGGACCTAGAGGTTTTCTAGAAGGGATTTCTCATTTTACACAGGAGGAAAGCGGGGCCCATAGATTTGAAATAATTTGTCCTGGCTCACTCAGTTGCCTAATAAGTTGATTTAGATAACTATCCAGCCTTGCCTGCCAATCCTATAAAACTGCCGTCCATACGTGGTTCCCTGGTACAATAGAGCCCATTATTAAGGGATATCACATAAAGCTTATTCTTTCACGTTAAGGTCACCTTAATTCGGCTAGGGGAAGTATCCTTGTATTTTAGTTAATGACCAGTGACACTTTCTTTTTGTTTGGTCTCTGCCTGGTTTCATGGGTTTGAGCAAGTCCTGGTATGGAAATTCCCTTCACCGATGCAGATCAGTAATTCATCTATCATTTAGTCTTAAAAATGCATATAGGACTCCAGGAAGTTTGATGGCAATTCCACGGTCACCCAACCAGCGTGAGTCAGAAGCAAGACATAAATTCTGGCCTATCAGATTACAAAGACAAACCTCTGTCCCTTCTGTCACATTTTGTTGCCAAAAAAACCAAAACACAAATCTTTCATACTTGCCAGCAAAATCAATATGATATTTCATTAATGCTACAATAATTCAAGAATATTTGATTTCTTTAGGATGAGAATTCACCTTCCACTTGTGTAAACTATAACTCCAGTATGACCTTAGTAGACACTTTTCTTGGCTATTTCCATATCAGGCCATTTGCAAGTTGGCCATGATTATTGTCTCCCTCTTTGACCTGAAACTTGGACTCTACTCCTGGGACATTGGACTCTTTGATAAGTGAGCCTTTGCCTTATCTAGTCTGGAAGTAGGTCTTCAGGAGACTTCCTGGACATTTTCACACCATTCTTTTATCACATCTACCTCTCCATCCTCCTGTATTTTTAGTTACTCTTCATATGTTCTCTTTCCCCATTAGAGTGCAAGGTCCTTAAAGGCAAGGGATTTCTTGCATGACTGTGCAGCCTGGAACACAGCGAGTGTTTAATAAATATCTACCCCCATCTTTTTCCTCTTTCTCCATATCTCTGTTTCTCTGTGTCTCTCTGCCTCTGTCTCTGTGTCTGTCTTCCTCTCTGTGTGTTTCTCTGTCTCTGTCTCTCTCTCTGTTTCTGTGTCTCTGTTGTCTGTCTGTCTGTCTCTTTCTGTCTCTGTATCTGTGTGTGTCTCTATGTCTTTCTCTGACAACTAAGTGGTAGGGGATAGAGTTCCAAGTTTGGCATCAGGCAGACTCATCTTTCTCAGTTCAAATCTGGCCGCAGACACTTTCTAGCTGTGTGACCCTGGACAAGTCACTTGACTCTGTTTACCTTAGTTTCTTCATCTATAAAATGGGAAGAAAATGAGAAACAATTGCAATATTTTTACCAAGAAAACCCCAATTGGGATCACAAAGGGTCAGACATAACTGAAATTATTGAACAAAAATAAATATATGTAGATAGATAGATAGATATACACACATATATACATCCACATAAATACATATATATGTATAGATATATACATACATATACATACATGTGTATATGTATTTATTTATGGATGTTTATATATGTTCTATAATCTATTTTTAAAGAAACTGTCATGTCCAAAAGATCCATTAGTTTATATTTGACTTGGTGATGAATTTATTCAAATTTAGCCAACTGATTCTTGAGTGACATATGTACAATTCATCACAAAACTATACTTGAAACTCTTCCAGTATAATGGAATCTCACTGCTCTGATGCTGGCAAAGTCTTCGAAAGCTTAGGGGAATCATGCTAAGACAAATAAGAATTTCAGAGAGAAGTTTAGAGGGTAAATGGAGTAAAATGACATCCAGCATCTCGCCATTTCAAAGATTCTGACTGTGTCATTCTATGGGTTGCACAGCATCCAGTTGGATGATGATCATTGGAGCTATTCCAACAGCGTGTGTATCTTGGACAGACGGAGCACATGGACAATGAACTGGATCTAGAATTAAATAAGAGGCATAGAGTAGGCAGGGTGGCCTTTAAGAAATCACAGTTTTTATAGTGACCTCAAGTTCCACACAGTCACAAAGATCAATATATTTAATTTCAATATTTTTAAAAATTTGTAGAGATCCAAGTCATGGATATCACAATTCCCAAAGAACTGATGTTGAGTGTCACCCAACAGGGCAATGGGGAGACACGTGATGGTCATGAGCAGCACCTCAAAAACAAGGAGTTACATTGAGAAATGACCAAAAGGATATTTTGGGGGAAGACCTGGTAAGAACAAAAAACAACAAAACATGAACAGATCACATGGCATGGATCCCAATGCCATGAGGAAGAGAGGAGCTTACTCAGTTTATTGGGTGGAAACTGTGTTGAATTCATGGACTAAAGTTATTCAGGAAGGGCAACTCTGGATGGGCTGCAATCTGAATCGATGCAGAGAATATGCAGGGAGAAGAGAGATCCATTGGGATATTAGTTATGGCATACTATGTTTGGAAGAGTGAACCAACTGGTCACACAACAAGCATTTATTAAGCACCTACTATGTGCAAAGTGCACTGCTGGGTGTTGGGATAAAAATAATAAGAATGAAAGAACTTTTATTTTCTAGGAATATTGAAACAATGCAATATAGTAACCTGAACAATGAATTTGGGATTTACCGAATTGGATTTCCATTCTGGTTCCACCATTATTTCAGGGTCATAGGATTTAGAGCCAGAAGGAATATTTCACAATAAAAACAGCACTAACAGTCAACATTAATATAGGTCTATATTTAATATAGGTTTGTAGAGTAGTTTATATATGTCATCTGACTTGATCCTAGAGAATATCAATTTAATTCACTACATTTACTTGTTGAGCAAACTGAGACTCAGAGAATTAAGGGATTTACCCACAGTTCCACACAGGAAATAATTAGGAAGAGCCTACACCCAGATCCTTTGATTCCCTGACCAGGGTCCTTTTCCCACTCCCTGCTGCATCTTTTGCATGACACAGAGAAGGCAACATCACCTTGATGGAAGCTTCCTATAAAATCAAAAGTGGTATTCGAGCAAGTCTATGAGCCCTTCCACATCTGACGTTTTATGACATGTAGGGATGGAGAATTCTCATTCTATTGTGTAAAACCCCTCACCTGTTATTTCTGCCATCCACATCAACATTATAACAATGAAAAGAAACATTTCATGTTAATTATAGCATGATCTCCACTGTTTCCCAAAGGGAGTTCTAATCATCCAGGTTCTTCTGTGTACCTGAACTCACCATACCTATCTCACCAGTGAGTTTTCCTTCATGTCATTCTGTAATTGAATGGCCTTGCCTTTCTTGGTACACTCAAGTCCTTTCCATCCTTTGAGGACCAGCTTCATTCCTCATCTGCCATGAAGTTTTCCCAATTGGTTTCTTGCCTCAGTTTCAAAGCCCTTTTATTGCTCTCCTCTTGGAGCTTGGAAGTTCCTGCTTCCTCATGGCCTATAACTGATCCTCTGCTCTCAAAAAACTGATCTGTCTGACCTTAAACTGTGAAGACCTCACTGATTCTCTGCTCTCAAAGACTTGATCCACTTGACCTTAAACTGTGAAGACCTCACTGATTCTCTGCTCTCAAAGACTTGATCCATTTGACCTTAAACTGTGAAGACCTCATATCTGGGTTTTCAGATGGACTGTGTGTTTGCTGACACAATGACTATCCAAGCTAAGTTCACAGAAGTTAATTTTCAGATTGGTCAGGAGGTGAGGGATTAATTAATTAAAACATTTAAAAATCCATCTAAGTCAAAGAGATCATGGCTTAGTTGGCAAAGCAGGCTCCGTGTTAGAGGAGTCCCAGGGTCTTTAAGCACTTTTTTTTTTAATAGACAAATCTATAGAGCACTTTAACTAGGTCACCTGATTTGAGCCTCATTACAATCTTGCAAAGCAAGTGAAAGTATCCCTGTTCTCTTGATGGAGAAGCAGTGGCTTAAAGGCATTTAGTTACTTGTTCAGTACTTGGGGTACCACCACCAAGTGTCAGAAGTCAGGCTTGAACCCAGGGTTTCTTTCCTCCAAGTCCAATTTTCTAATCATGTAGGCCAGTTAACTCACGTGAATAAATGAGAAGCAATGATGTGAAGTTTCTACATCCATAATTATATTCAGCATATATAAATATAAATGTATCCAAATAGACATAACACAGAAGAGCTTAAAACAAATGACTTACATAAGCATATTCTCTAAACCTCCCTAGCTAGTTGTTTAAAAAAAAAACATTTATTAAGCGCTTGCTGTGTACCAGCACTGGAAATATTGGGAAATGGAAAACAAAACAAAACACTCACACCATGGTATCTGTCTTCAAAGGTCCATAATCATGGAGGAGACATGACACAAATAGATGTGGGAATACATACATACATACATACTGCCTGTCTGGTGAAGATAAGTGAGAAAAGGAAGAATATGACAGCCATTTTCTTTCTTTCTTTCTTTTTTTTTTTTTTGCTTTTTGCTGAGGCAATCGAGGTTAAGTGACTTGCCCAGGGTCACACAGCTAGGGAATGTTAAGTGACACCAGATTTGAACTCAAGTCCTCCTGACTTGAGGGCTGGTGCTCTATCCACTGCACCACTTAGCTGCCCCAGACAGCCATTTTCAAGTATTGTGCCTTGGCTGCAGATGATAGAACCAGAAATAATGGGTGAAAGAAAGAATGTAGCTTAATGTTTGGGAAAAGCCTACTAAGAGTGAGGGATTTGCACAAGTAGAGTGGGCTGTCTAGGGAAGCAATTGCTGGAGGACCACCTTTCTGAGATGTTGCAGGGAGATTGTAGCTTGAACTGCAAGGACTGACAAATCTTCAGAGTCTGGAGAGTCTTCTCTTCCTTTATGGCAGGGCTAACCTCAGCAGCAAAGCAAGCTCTTCTGTCTGTTGAGGATTGTCTAAAGCCTCTTTGGCCTGGCTTTAATGTGGGCTGGGGTGAGTGACTCAGAAAGGAACAGGGCACTATCCATTTCCTAGTGATATCAGAGACAGGAAGTCTCATGCAAATGCTCCTGTCCCCCTATGAATCAAGGAAGAAAAATAAACCTGAATTTTTTTGAGGGGAAGAAGAAACAAAACTGACAGGAGCATCCCAGAGTAAGGAAACCAGAATCTAAAAATCATTTCCTCCTTTCCTTTGATTTGTTTTATTCCCTAGTTCTTTTTTAAAAAATTAATTATATTGATTTTTTTTAATCATTGGAATTTTGCTCTGTATCTCTCCACTCCCTCAGTCATCCCTAATAACATTTTTAAAGAAAACAAATATCATCCTTGAAGTGGCAATGGCCATCTTAGATTTCCCTTCAATGTCCCTAGAATCTGAATATGTATTTTTATTCTAAAATTGAATTTTAAATATGTCTAGAATTTGTGTCTAAATGTCATGAATCACACAATACAATTTCATACTTTCATTTACAAATTGGAAATGGAACACAGGAAGGATGAAATGAAAGAAGGAAGGAAGGGCATTTATATGTATGTATGTGCATATATATGTACATATATATGTATATATATATGTATTTGTGTGCTTGTATATATGTAAGTATATATACATATACATATATACATGTACATATATATATATATATACACATATATACACATACACACACACAATAAATATAAGGGTAGTACTGTAGATGATCCCAAAAAACACCCCTGACAGTGGAAATGGAAGATAGGAAGAAATGAAAGAAGGAAGGAAGGGCATACATGTATGTATATGTGTATTTATGTACACATATGTACATGCATGTATATTGTGTGCTTGTATGTATACACAATAAATATAAGGGTAGTATTATAGATGACCTCAAGAAACATCATTGACAGTGGAAATGGAAGACAGGAAGAAAGAAAGAAAGAAAAGAAGGAAGGAAAGAAGGGCATATATATGTATATAAATGTTTGTGTGTATATATATATGCATGTGTATATATGTGTTTGTATATATGCAAACTAACTACAAGGGCAGTATTGTAAATGACCCCAAGAAACACCATTGACAAGGGAAATGGAAGACAGGAGGAAAAGAAGAAATGAAAGAAAGAAAGAAGGAAGGAAAGAAGGAAGGGCATATATATGTGCATATATGTGTATGTATGTGTATATGTGTATATTTGTATATACACACAATAAATTCAAGGGTAGTATTGTAGATGATCCCAAGAAACACCATTGACAATGCAGACAGATACTCTGTTGTTGAGTCTTTGTTTTTGAAGAAGACCAATGATACTCTGGATGAGAAGTGCAGAAAGAGAAATAAAACACAACATAAATACATCTGCTGGGTTCTGAGACTAAAGGGCCCCTTCCCTTTCCAATAAGTCTTGGTACCTAGGGGCTCTTCTAAAACAGTGATGATGTCACAGCTGGTCACATGCAATTTCTTCCTCATCCATAAAAGGAAGGTTTGTTCTAGAGTTTTAGATTTTTTTGGAGTCCTTTGCAAGTCTGAGATTTGATGTTATCACCATGTAGAAATAGGAACATCCTGTGGTTTAGAATCATTACTATTCAATCAAGAACACTTAGTAAACCCCTTCTGTATACACAGTAGAGACAGGGGATCCTAATATAAAAGCAAAAAACTTTGCCTTCAGGGATTTTACATTCAGTGTGTGGACATAATATGTTTTTTCAAATAACTAAATAGAAGAAAACATAGAGAGGGAAACAATAGGCCTGCTTTGGACGGTGAGCTCGTTGAGATCTGACACTGATTTCAGTCATTCTTAGTATCTTCAGTGTTTAGTAGAGTGCTTGGTACAGAGGGGTTCCTTAATAAATGCTAGGTGACTGATTAAGTGACTAATACCTTGTAGGAGAGGGCTGAGGGAAGAGATAAGCTTCTTATCTAGACTGTTCCTTGAAGAAAGCTGAACATGAAAAGAAAGGAAGGGGAGGGAGTGTATTCCACATGGGGAGGGATGAACTGGTCAAAGGCACAGACTCAAGTTTTAAAAAATCTCTTGTGAAATATGTCTGTGGAGATGATCATGAGTGATTGTAAAGGCCAATTATGAGACCTTGTATTTTATCCTAAAGGAAATAGAGAGTCATGGGAATTTTTAGAATAGGAAAGCAACATGGTCCTATCTGTGCTTGAGGAAGACGATTCTTTTGGCAGCTTTGGCAAAGAGGGATTATAAAGGGAAGAATCAGGAGGCAAGGAAGCTATTAGAAAGGTCTACCAAGAGAAGATGGTACACAGCAACAAGGTTATGTGGTGATCAACTCTGATGGACTTGACTCTTTTCAATAATTCAGGAAGTGATTCTGGCCAGTTCCAATGATCTTGTGATGGAGAGAGCCATCTGCACCCAGAGAGAGAAGTATGGGGACTGAGTATGGATTACAATTTAGTATTTCCACCTTTTTTGTTGTTGTTTACTTGCTTTTTTCTTTCAATTTTTTTCCTTTTTGATCTGATTTTTCTTGCACAGCATGATAAACGTGGAAATATGTTTAAGAGAATTGCACATGTTTAACCTATATTGGATTACTTGCTCTCTAGGGAGGGAGTGGGCGGAAGGGAAGGAGAAAAATTTAAAACACAAGGTTTTGCAAGGGTGAATGTTGAAAATTATCCATGCATATGTTTTGAAAATAAAAAGCTATTATTAACATTTTTAAAAAAGAAAAATAATAAAATAAAATTAGATTTTTAAATTAAAAATTAGAGGGGAAAGGAAAGTTCTGCACTAGCTTGGTGGCCCTCTGGATGGAAAGAAGGTAGGGGAGATATGCCCAGGATTTTATGAAGGGAAAATCAATAAGAATTGGGAACTGATTGGATGGGAAGAACAAGGAAAAGCAAAGAGTCAGAGATGTCTCTGAAGAATTGTTTTTTTTTGTTGTTGTTGTTGTTGTTGTTTTGTTTTGTTTTGTTTTGTTTTTCTGGATGACTGGCAGGATTTTGTTACCCTTAACAGAACAGGGAATTCTGGAGGAGGGATAGGCTTAGGTGGAAAGTAATGACTTCTGATTTGAAGCTGTCATTCCACAGGAAGTGTAATATTGAAAGTTATATACCAGGCATTGTACTAAACACTGGGGACACAGAAAGAGGCAAAAAAAGTATTTGCTATTCTCAAGCAGCTTACAGTGTAATGGGAGGGGGGGAGGACAGACGACAAAGAAGCAGATCCAGAAACAACAGGAAATGATTAGTGGAGAGAAGGCATTAGAATTAAGATGTGTCAGGAAAGGCTTCCTGTAGAAGGTGTGATTTGGGGGGGTGTGGATTTTTAAAATTCAGGAGGCAGAGATGAGAGGAAAGAGCATTGCAAGAATGGGATACAGCCAGAAAAATTACCCAGAGCAGAGATGTGGAATATTCACAGAATAGCCAGGAAGTCAGTCTCATTGGATTGAAGAGTTCATGTTGAGGAATAAGGAATAAGAAGAGCAGAAAGATGGTGAAGGGAACATTATACCAAACAGAATTTTGTATTTCATCCTTTTAGCCATAAATAGTCTTACTGAGTGGGAGGAAGGAAGGGCTGACATGGTCATACCTGCACTTTAGAAAAATCCTAAAATCTCTCCAGAAAAGGTTAGCTTCATTCTGCCCCCCAAAAAGAAGGCTGTGAGATCTAAAAAAAGATTTGTGCTAGACATTGTCACCCCATTACATGTCTCCCCCAATTCTGAATCTACAAGAATTAACCATAACCCTAACTCTATTTGCTTTTACCTGGTAACTTAAATCCCAGAACACTTTTCATCTACAAACTTCTTTCCCAAATATCATTTCTAGTTATTTATCTTTCCCAATAAATCATCAAGAAGGCAAGATCACCAAATGACCTTAGAAAGCAATTAGTCCTATATCTTGGTTGGCTATATGAAGACATCAAGACCCACATGTACAACTCAGTTGAATTCAACATGCATATTTTACGCATTTACTTCATGCCAGGACAATGGATTAGGTTGGGAGTTGTGGACACAAATAAAAAAAAATCTACTAGTGCTTGTCTTCAAGATGCTTACATTCTACTGGCAAATATACTACTCAAGTAATTCCTGTTTCATAGAAATACTGGGTCTCTCTGGCAAACAGGTCTCCTGGACACTTCTATCACTTCCCAGTATTCATTTGCTTAAGATCAGGAAAGAAGAAACACAGAGATGGAGGCAGTCATATACTCATAGCTACAACATCTTCCCACACACTTCCACAAAGTATTCTGGTCTGGCCCACAGCCACAAAAAAAGAGAGGAATAAAAGTATCCCTTATTCATTTTATATAATTTGAGCTTAGCTTTGTGACCTTTGAATCATTATAGGGCTTTTTTCCCCCCTTTTTAAGCTTCGTAGGTAATCAAGGATATTTTCATTCATTACATAATTAAAAAAAAACTTATTCGATTCAAATTTAGAGGCAGTATGTTATAATATGAGTCAGAAAGACCTGTGTTCAAATTTTTCCTAAGGCACATTAGCTATGTAACCCAAGTCACATTGCCTTTCAGAACTCAGCTTCTTCCTTTGTAAAATGAGGGAGTATGGCTCAAATACTTTTAGGTTCTCTTTTGAACTTAAATCCAATATTCTATCATCATTCATGTGGTTGTATGGGCTGAAATAAGATAGGGAATATTCACAATACACAAGGAATGATTCTCATTGGTCAATCTATGCCCTTTACATACACAAAGTAATTTTAGGGTGGATAAAGTACTAGTAACTGAATTAGGAAATATCTTATGAAGATGGCTATAGTGGGATTTTTGTTCAGTTCCTAAGCAACAAAAGCAGCATGTATATGGAACTACTATATAGATAGTTTTAGTGATTATTGTAATCTTAGTTATAGATCATCCCAGATAGCTGCAGGAGTAGCTAGCAGCCAAGGGGTGGAATGTAGTGGGATGAACTCTATGAATTTAGTGTGATTAATTTCATTTTGTTTTAAGATTCCATATTGTGATTAAGTAGTTCTATGAATTATTTCTCTATAACAAGATAAACATTTGTCTATGATTTCGTAATTATGTGTGTGTATCCCAAAAAGTGGTAAATGTTAATGACATTAGGAAACTAAAGCTTTGATTGGTAATTTCCCGTTTTACTGTAATCTTAGGTAATTGAGCAACAAACAGAAAATAAATGTAGCTTTAAACAATCTTTGCTATAATTATAAAAACTCACCAGAGGCCTTAGTTAACAAGTTGCTTCCACGTGGTCACAAGAACTAATTCCTGCACTTCCCACACTTAGGGATTTGAGCATCCTATGTTCACTGGAGAACAGTGCTGGTCAGAGGAGATGTGCCAGGATGCCACTTTGTAGGGAGATACATTGCTTCTATCTGGGCAGAGAGGGAACCTTGTCATGAGCATTAGTAGGATACATAATTAACAGAACCTTTAGGAATTATGGTGGATGGTTTGATCCTAGAGGGATTTATGTTCAATTTGTTGAATATATAATGAATGACCTCTATGAATAAGGAATGATTGTATGTATTGATGAATGTTAAGTCTGAATTAGTGTTTCTCTTGATATGGTCAGCAAATGTAGCAGTAAATTCTTCCCCCATACACCATGCATCACAAGTTGAGAGCCACTAAACTATTTAAGAGATTGCCAAAATAATCAATAATCAAAGAGCCAAAGGAATTGAGATTGATCAGTACAGGAAAGAAAAGAGTACAGCTAGATTCAGAATGAATCTTATGAAGTCATCCTTTCTTTTGAATTTGCACTATTTGAAGTTATAATTGCAACATATAGTAACTGGCTCTAGTCCAATAATGATAGTTAATAAAATAATTTGAAAGCAAGTTGTTTTATCTGTTATTAACAATATAACACCAAATGATAACAAAAAAGTATTTCTGATTCAAGTTTATTACTAAGTAATAAGAGTAATTACAGAAAGCATTTTTTTGGAAAAAAATACTGGATATTTCCTGTAAAGATAAGCCTACATTGACAATATGATGAAAACATCATTATTTTCATTTAAAATAGTTTAGCTTTGCAGAATGAGCTATCTTCTATTTCATTACATATTTATATGTATGCTGAAAGGTACAAAGAGCTCTGGCTATGTCTACACAAATTTATGACGTTACATTTTCACCAATGAACCAAGCATATTGTGTAAACTAGGCCATTATTTAAATTGGTAATGATTTAAACTGATGATATTGCTGAAGTTGTATTTTTTTCCATAGGTTGTCTAAAACAACTTGAAAACTAATTTTTGAAAATAGATGTAGTCACTCATGAGTTTTTTATTTGAACATCAAAGAACTAGAAGAAATTGATATTTATGGTTTCTTGAAGCACAAGGATTTGGGGACTGATAAAAAAAAGCAATGCCTTTCATTCAAAATCCTATGTTGTACTCTTTGTTTCTATTGGACTTATATCCCAAAGACATCTTAAAGGAGGGAAAGGGACCCACATCTGCAAAAATGTTTGTGGCAGCCCTTTTTGTAGTGGCTAGAAGCTGGAAACTGAATGGATGCCCATCAATTGGAGAGTGGCTGAATAAATTATGGTATATGGATGTTATGGAATATTATTGCTCTGTAAGAAACAACCAGCAAGACGATTTCAGAGAGGCCTGGAGAGACTTGCATGAACTGATGCTAAGTGAAATGGGCAGAACCAGGAGATCATTATACACAGCAACAACAAGACTATATGATGATCAATTCTGATGGACATGGCTCTCTTCAACAATGAAACGTTTCAAACCAGTTCCAGTGATGAAGAAAGCCACATACACCCAGAGAGAGGCCTGTGGACTCTGAGTGTGGACCCCAACATAGCATTTTCGTGCTTTTTATTGATTTTTGCTTGCATTTTGTTTTCCTTCTCATGTTTTTTTTTCTCTTGTAGATTCGATTTTTCTTGTACAGCAAGATAACTGTATAAATATGTATACCTATATTTGATTTGTCATATATTTTAACATAATTAACATGTATTAGATTTCTTGCCATCTAGGGGAGGGAGTGTAGGGAAGGAGGGAAAAATTTGGAACAGAAGGCTTTGCAGGGGTCAGTGTTGAAATATTACCCATGCATATGTTTTACAAATAAAAAGCTTTAATAAAAAAAATACTATGCTGTGATGCCTACTTTTATAATATTATGGGATTCTTAGAAACTTTAAATTCACATTAAGGTTTTTTTTTTCTTTCTTTCTTAGGAATGTAAGTTCTACAAGACATTCTTTTCCAGAAAAAAACCAAAAACATTTTATCCACGACAAAAAAATTTGTTGATGAGTAGATCCACCTTTTTTATTTCCTCCCAAACATTTGATTGTTTTGTTGCCTCAGCTTTAACTGGACTAGATGGATTTAATAATTTTAACATTTTGTGATTGAACTCAATTTTTAAAGCAATC
Organism: Myrmecobius fasciatus; assembly: GCA_023553655.1. Taxonomy (NCBI): domain Eukaryota; kingdom Metazoa; phylum Chordata; class Mammalia; order Dasyuromorphia; family Myrmecobiidae; genus Myrmecobius; species Myrmecobius fasciatus. The sequence continues at coordinate 144,606 of JAJPUD010002521.1, forward strand.
AAACCAGTCGATGTTTACATTAAAAGTTTCTTCGTGATCCATTTGATTTGCATTTTTTTCACTGACTTAAATAAACTTGAAACCGTGGTCTGAATGACTACTCTGCAAAGAGAGATGTATTTTTAAGGCAATATTCAATCTATACAGTTAAAAAATGTTCCATTTCCATCATTGTAACACTTCTATTCTTGTAGTTGTCTGCCAATCACAGACTTACACACAGACACATACACATACACACATACAAAGGCTACAACTTTGCCTTTTCTTTTATTTCACCTATGAATTTATAATCATCCATATCATAGATTTAGGCATCCCAACATCTCATCATATTTTGGAGTTAGTATAAAACATATTCCTGCCATTCAATTCCATCAGATTTTTGTTCTGATGTGACATTAAACCTCTCCTTTTTTTTTGAGATGACAGTTTCCATGTAAATCATTCCTTCTTGTGTTCATTTTGTTAAGAGTTTAAAAACTTTTTTTAAAAAACATAACTGTTGACAATATGGTGACAATACTAATAACATACATCCGCAATTGACAATGGGCAAGTGTAGAATGACACAAAAATGTTTGACTAGCTCACACACGCTGCATTAATTAAATTTTGACCTGCATTAAATAGGACCTAGCATCATTTTACAATTCTCACCAACTCAATTTTCCATTATTCAAATTTGTATTACTTTGATGTTGCTCTATTGGATAATTTAAATTTAGTACATCTCAACCTAAATTTATTAAATCTTTATGCATCATGTTCACAGCACTGCTGTAGACATTGGGTATTTGTCTTGCCCTCGAAGAGCAAATATAACAAAGGAGAACATTCTAGGCATGGGAAGGAGTTCATGCAAATGCACAGAGGCAGACCCTCATCTTTTCTTACTGGATTCTCTTTCTGGATGATCTAATCAGCTTTAAAAAATTCAGTGACCACTCCTATACACATGTCTCTCAGGTTTAAATCCATCTCTAGGCTTGCTCCAGAACTAAAGTCTTACATTGACTGCTTCGTAAACATTTCTGACTGGATATTCTATAGGTATCCCAAACTCAGAGTTTAAAATATAACTCAGAATTTTCCCTCTCTCTTCCAAACTTTTCTTCCAGTCTCCTTGATTCTTAATTGTGATGTTATTCTGGATCTCTGTCACTGTCTCTGTCTCTCTCTGTATCTCTCCCCCTTTCCTTCCTTCCTTCTTTCCCTCCATCCCTCTTATCTTTTCTTGTCAATATTTCTCTTATACATTCCCTTCTCTCACATAGCCACCACCTAAAACCAGGCTCCTTTCACCTCTCACATGTATTTCAATTACTTCTTTTTCCCAGTCTTTCCTCAGAAAATTTGGAAAATTAAACAGTGAACACTGGATTGGAAAACTTCAATTTACATCCCAATCCTAAAGAAGGTTCAAATTATCAAACAATGGAGCTCATTCCACTCAGCAGCAAAATTATGCTTAAGATTATGCAAGTTACATTTTAGGAGAACTACCAGAAAATCAGGCTAACTTTTGAAGTGTCAGAGGAACTAGAGACCAAATTGCCAACATTCGATGGATTATGGAGAAAGCAAGAGAGTTCCAGAAAAAACATCTACTTCTGCTTCATTGCCTACAGTAAAGCTTTTGACTGTGTGGATCATAACAAAATGTGGCAAGTCTTCAAAGAGATGTGAATACCAGATTATTTTACTCATCTCCTGAGGAACCTGTATGTGGGCCAAGAAGAAGCAGTTAGAAAGGAACATAGAACAACTGATTGGTTTAAAATTGGAAAAGGAGTATGGATATTGTCATTTCTTTAACTTAGATGCAGAGTACTTGACGCGAAATGCCAGACTGTATGAATCAAAAGCTGGAATGAAGGTTGCTGAAAGAAATATCAACAATTTCAGATATGTAGTCTGATGACAGAATGCGAAGAAGAATTAAGAAACCCCTTTTTTATAGTTTTTTTTTTTTAAATTTTCCAAATACATACAGAGATAGGTTTCAACATTCACCTTTGCAAAACCTTGTGTTAAGAAACCTCTTGATGAGGGTGAAAGAAGCAAGCACAAAAGGTGGCTCAAAGCAGAACATCAAAAAAAAAAAAAACTAAGATCCTGACAATTGATACCAGAGGGAGAAGTACTGGAAGCACTGTTCGATTTTATATTATTGGTATCAAAGGTCACTGCAGACAGCAAAAGCAGCATAAAATTGAAAGATAATTGTTCCTTGGAAGGAAAGCTCTGGAAAATCTGGACAACATACTAAAAAGTAGAGACTTCACCTTCTTGACAAAGGACCATAGAGTCAAAGCCATATTTTTGTTTTTTTGCTTTTTGTTTTTCTTTTTTTTCCCCAGTAGCATTGTATGGCTGTGAGAGTTGAAAGCTAAGTGCTTCAATATCAACACTCTCAATGGTGGTGCTGGAGAAGACTTTTGAGAGTCCTTGGATAGCAAGGAGATCAAATCAGAAAATACTTAAAGAACTTATTTCAGACTATTCCCGAAAGCTCAAATACTGAAGCTTAAATACTTTGACCACAAGATGATGGGACTTATTGGAAAAGACCCTGCTATTGGGAAAGATTGAAGGCAAAAAAGGAGGATTGCAGAAGATGAGATGGATAGATAGTGACATGGAAGCAAAGAATATGAGTTTGGATAGATTTAGGAAGATAGTAAGAGCTAGAAGGGTCTGGCATGCTATAGTCCATGGGGCTGTGATGAGTTGAGTGACTGGACAACACTAACAATCCATCCTCCATAAGAAGCCAAAGTAATTTTTCTAAAGTCCATTTTTAACTGTATCATCGTCTCCCATTTAGTAAATTTCAGTGATTCATTTTTATACCTCGAGGAACAAATGTAAAGCCCTGTCTTGTATTTAAAGTCCTTTGCAACTTGGTCCCCCGATATTCTTCTAGTTTTCTTTCCCCTTACTCTTCCTGATATGTCATGTTCTAACCATGCTGGTATACTCATTTTTTTTTCCTGAGGCAATTAGGGTTAAGTGACTTGCCCGGGGTCACACAGCTAGGAAATTGTCTGAGACCAGATTTGAGCTCATGTTCTACTGACTTCAGGACTGGTGCTCTATCCACTGCACCCCCTAGCTGCCCCTGGTATACTCATTATTTCATGGGAAGATGTTCCATGCCTTTGCATTTGCCCTGCCTTTTAATGCCTAGCTTCCTCTCAGAATCCCTCTTTTCCTTCTAGATTCAAGTTCTACCTTCCACTTTACGTCTTCCTTGATCCTCAGATGCCATCCCAGAACAACTTGTATAGCCACCTATCTATCTATCTATATATATATATATATATTGATGTATCTTCTACGTACCTATTTATCTATCTTCCATATATTCTTACTTCTATGTACATTGTCTGTCCTATTAGACCGTCTTGGGGTCAGGAACATTCTGTTTTTTGTATCCATAGAATTTCTTAAGCATCAGTTGTGTGGCGGCTCATGTCACATAGTAGGTGTTTAATAAATAGCTATGAAGTAATTGATTGATTTCAGATTATAGCTATTAATCTAATTTGGCTGGAATTTCGAGCTCACAAATAAGGAGGAACATGGAATAAGGCATGAAAGACAGATGGGAAGAAGGTTACGGCTGGCAGTTTGTGCTGGGTCGATGAACTTGTATTTCATCTTCTAGGCAATGGGGAGTCACACTAGGTTTCTAAGCAGGTCAGTTGTCACCATCTTTAAGCATTAGAAAAATTTCCCCAGAGAAAGGTTGATGATGAGCTGTCCTATTGCTCCAGCCAGGCTAGAACATGAAGAAATGGTCTTGAATTGCTTCATGAGAGATTCTAATTGGATAAAGAAGGATTTTACAGCCGTGGGATCTAGAAATGTTTCCTGCAAGGAAGTTATGCAAAGTCCCCTGTTGGGGTGAGAGGGCCTAGAGTGTTTCTCATATGTTCAGGCTGATTTAGGGTTTTTGCTATTGCATCTATTGCCTTGGGGATAAACAAGGCAACCTTGCAACATTTCCTTCTACAGCATAAAATTCAGAAATTTTGTACAATATTTAGATTAAGAAAACCCTAACCACGAGGTCAGTTCACTTTTTCAATATGTAAAGGAATTGAGCAAGTACGAAAATCCAATATTACAATAGTACATGATTTCATTGACAAAGTATTCTCAAGAGGTGGAAAGAAAGATAGGAGGGCCTCCAGCAAGTTGGGTGATGCCCTTTTGGAAGATTTATGGGCAAACACCATCCCAGATAAGAATAGTTGGAAAGACTGTGATCTCTATCTGCAGAAGGAGCACCCTTACTGATGAAATCATGGGCCCATCAAAATGTCAAAAGATATAAAATATACCTCGCCTTTGGCAAACTAAAGCCAAATACGAAAATCTGGATTTACATGAGACGTTCTTAAAGGCTCCCTAAAGAACCTCCATGAGCACAACATGAATTAATTTATAAACAATCAAGTCAAGTAGTGTTTATTATTTATTTACTATGTACCAGGCAGTATTCTAAGGACACAAAGAAATACAAAAATGATCCATGTCTTCAAGAAGTTCACAGTCTAATTGGGAACACAACATGTAAATGACTATCTGCAAAGAAGATATATCCAGGATAAATCAGGGATAGTTTCAAAGGGAAAGATCCAAGATTAAGGAGGACTGGGAAGGGCTTCTTGCAGAAGGTGGGAATTGATGAAAGATGAGTCAGAAGACACAATTCAGGAGGGAGGTAATTCCAGGATATAGACCCCAAGAGAGATTATATTACATAAAGTAAGTTACATCCTTTAGTTGTGCAAAATGGAAAAGCGATCATTTCTGTCCCATAAAGAAAAAAAAAGAAATAATGTCTTGACTTTTGCATGCTACATGAAGCCAGACAATTTACTCAAGTTATTTGGAGGATTCACACATGATTACCAAAAATATATCATCTGAATCTAAAGGAAAATTTGGGGAGAAGAAATTATGTCTTATGGTTAATCTTTTTCTTAACTCTTTAGATTCTCTCTAAGCTATCAATTAGTTGAAATTATTTATTAAGCCATTATTATATATAGACAATATGCTGGATGCCAAGGATAGAAAGAAAAAAGTCAAAATGCTCCTTCCCTCATAGAACTTACAATTTATTAGCAAACGTAAGAATTAGAGAAGTGGGTAATTGAAAGGGACTACATTTCCCAGTTACATAAAAAATAATTTTTATATATGAATATATGTGTAGCCATATATATGTGTTACATATACACATGTATAAATGAATATATGCACACATTTGATCATTCAAGTTTAAAATATAATTGTGTTTTTGAGTTAATCAAAACCTTCCAAACAATCCTATGTCCCATTAAATAGAAACCAGGCTTCTTATTCAGTTATTCAAGGCCTTTTGTAATATAAACTTTCTTAACTGTCATTCAAAAATTTTCTGCTCCAGTTAGAATATATTACAAACTTGCCCCTACAAATGTGCCATGTCCCATGCCTTTTTTCCCATTATTCTTTATTTTTATAATGGCCTCCATCATTTCCATTCAGTGACTTCCTCCTCATCCTTCAAAATTTAGCTCACACAATACATTGTTCAAAACATCTTCCCTGAGAATTGTTTCCCTCATTTTCTCTCAAATAGGAGTATACTGGTAAATGTTTAACAACCAGATCTCTGGGGGAAAAAAAATGTACATAAAACACGGTTTTAAGCTCTGTCCATTTTATCACCATTTTCTGCATGACTTTAGTCTAGACCAAATAGAGTACAAACTCAAATAGAAATGGAACCACTAAACCTTACATAAGGATCCCTGCTGGCCACATATTGACTTAGAAAGCCACATATCAACATTATCTATGTTCTATCATTATTTATTTTGTTAAATGTTTCCCAAATGTATTTCAATCTACTGTAGCTGTACTCTAGTGTTACAGGCTCTATGTTTGACTCTTCTCTAGACTATCAATAATACATCAAGCCCTAATGAGAAGGATTTGCTGATTTCTGAGGTGCAAATGTTCACACTAAAAACTGAACAGTTGACTTGCCCAGTTGGTATGAATTGGCTCCAGCAATCCCTAAACTCAGAGCACTTCATACTCTAATTTTTATTATAATAACCTCTGTGCAGAGCAGATCAGAACAAATTCTTGCAGCTTATTTTGCTAGGGATGCAAATATTATAAACTTGAAAATTAAAATGAAGGATTGAAGTGAAAGAAGATGTCTTGTTAATATCCTACATTGAATTATGGTTGTGGTCATCCTTGTCGTTTGGTTGATTTTTCCCCTTCCCTTTAATTTGCATTGAATTTTTGGGCAATTGGAAAAACCACAGAATTTTAGATCCCAATAATTTTGGATGGTTTGTTGAAATGCAGTTCTCTACAAATTATTTGGAAGAGGTTCAGATGAATCGTCAGGTATGGCAATAATTAATGATGACTTTCTAATTCTGTCAGACACGGATTAGTGCACAGATGTTGCTCTTGGTGAACAAAAGGAAAGAAGTGCAAAAATAGTTTAAATCTCTAGAAGATGAATGATGCTACATTATTATCTACAAAATTCTGAAAATCATTCAAATAAATTCCAAATTTTAAAATTTCACTTCAATGATACATTTTTCCTTACCCTATCTATAGTGTTGTTAGTCCTTTATAAGGTAAAATAAATTAATGTTATATATATGTATGTGTAAGTTATATATACATATATAGTAAATTAATTAGAATGACTTGTTTCTAATAAATTTGTGTTGAATTATATTTTAGTAACACATATTCATGGGAAGAGCATTACATTTATTATTTTTATTAAATGTACTGTTTTAAATAGATCTGACTTAATCAGATCTTCGACTTGAGATTCATATTTCCCAGTAGCGATGTTTCAATTTTCCAATTTTCTTGATTAAATTTTGTGCTTTTTAAATGCTAGTTCTTTTTAACTGAGTTGAAAGTAATGAAAATTCTTTAGGATTGTCAATGGTTAAAGTAAGGTTTTGCAAGAAATTAATGTTAGCTAATTTCTTTCCCGAAGGAGGAAAAAATTACATGTATGATGCCGGATACACAGACCACACAGCAATAGTACATATAAATTGCACATTGCTCATCTTGGTTTTAATACCTGAACAATTTTGAGAATTTCAATTTCAAATTCTTTAGCTTCAATGTCTAACCTGATTTTATTTTTCGTTATATTGGTGATCAACAATAAATTTTATCCAAAATATTTTAAAACAAATAATTTGTTTTATTTCAGATACTGAATCATCAAGTAAGAATCATAATTGATGACTTAAACAAGATCAACTGATGATTTTTCTAACAACTTTAGGTATTTCAAACTTTTTTCCCAGTATCATATTAGCACTTTTTTTGATCATGAGAAACTTTATTCAAAAAAATCAAGAGAGATTAACTGTCAAGATCAATTTTTAAAAATACCTGCTGAATTCTATACTAGATAACATGGGAAATACAGGAGTTTAGTTTACAGCTCTCGCTTTCATGATATTTACAGTAAAGTAATGGGATAAGACAGAATCCCATATAACTATAATATTTAATATTACATGTTGTATTCACCAGAGAAAAGCAAAAAAAACCATATTCTTTGAGGTCTAAGTAAAAAGACTTACTAACAGATGAGGAGAACATCAAAGTTTAATAGAACAGTTTGTGTTTTAGTTGGATGTATTAGCACCTTTAAGGCTAAATGCAATTAATTTCACTTTCAAATGTTCATTATTAAAGCCACAATTATTTAAAATAGATGACAATATACTGAAAAAAATACTTTTCTATGGTGATCACCAATTTTTTTTAAAGCAAGAAATAACATTGATGCAAGAGCTAATTGAATGATGCATTACCTATGTTTAGCAATTGGCCCACAAAATTAATGAAAATTTGGCAATTGGCTCTCATGGACTGATACAAGTCTACATGCTGGCTCTAATGTACATTGTTTATTATGCTTCTTCCTCTGTATATTTCTCAGTGTGCCCCCTCCTCCCATGGATATCATGTATATAAATATGAATATAGACACATCCATACATATGTATATATGAATGTATGTATGTGTCTGTCTATCTATCTATCATCTACCCTATCTTTCTATTTATCTATCTGTAAAGGCACCCCAGTTTACAGTGAAATCTACTATAATTTTTCTTGCCATCTTATTTTATTAAATGTCTTTGATTTGAACTAATTCTGTCCACTGGCTGATTAGTGAAAATGAAAATAGTGGACACTCTTGAGAGGATGTGAAGTCCCAGAGAACCTCATGAATTGAGGGGTTTTTCTGTATGCTCCATGTGTGTGAGATGGGTGTCCTACAGGTTACATGTATACCAGTCTATCCTCAGTATTAGATTTTTAAGTTGCAGGTCATCTTCTCCATTCCCACTGGAAAAGGGAAGCGGAAGTAAGGCGGGGAGTTTGGAATTATCAGAGAATAAATTACCTGGAAGAGAAGGTATGACCTACGCTGAATTCCAAATATAATTTCACAGGTGAAATTTTATAAATTCTATTGATCCTGAGGGTCAGGCAGGAAATCACAAAGTCTGTCAGGGAAAAAAAAAGAGCTATCTTGTGGTAGAGACTGACTGTTCCTTCTTGGTCAGATGCAGTCCCACCCAGGTACCGCTATAAACCTCCATGTGGCTCCTCCTCAGAGAATACAGTCCTAGAACTTGTAACTATGGGTGGCTGGGATTTTTTTCCTCCAGCAGAAAGTGGACAACAGTGTGAAAGTAGTGAGCAAGCATGTTCTCAAGCTTTATCTCAACTCTTCCTGTCTCCTGGGGTAGCTCCTTCTTCTGTGAATCCAGGACCTCTGAGGCAATCAATCCTATCTGTCCACCCTTTATTTGTGGAGGTTGGCAAGGATTCAGTGCTTCTATTTGGGGCCTGAGGTGGAACAGGGGCAATAAGGACAGTTGGAAACCAGACTTGCTTTACAGCATGGACCGTAATTTCATCTGGGAGGCCATGGGAAAAGGTTTATAGCCTTCAAATTTGGTCACGTAGGGAGTCAGAAAACTATTCATTGAAATTCACATGTTTTTAGCTGTATAAAATAAAATACATTGGATTACAAAGAAAACCAGCTTTTTTGAAATGTAGGTATCAAAATCTGAATATTTCAGAATAAGAAGATTTTATGGAAAAGATGGTCTGAGATATAGGGAACTTGGAAAATCATTTCCCACCGACCTAGATCAGATTTACACAGTTCTGAGCCCCAACAGAGGCCGAATTTAGTGATTGTCACCATCCGAATCCAGTCCAGCAAGCATTAAGAACCTCCAAGGTACTGTGAATGTGAAGAGGAAAGAAGAAGAAAAGGAAGAGGAAGAAGAAAGAGAGGAAGAAAAAGAAAGAGAAGAAGGAGGAGGGGGAGGACAACAATGACGACAATGACGAGGAGAGGGAGGGCAAGGAGGAAAAAAAGGAGAAAAA
>JAJPUD010002521.1:154098-195037 GCA_023553655.1 Myrmecobius fasciatus
GGGAGGGCAAGGAGGAAAAAAAGGAGAAAAAAAGAAGAAAGGAGAAGAAGGAAGGAGGAAGAGGAGGAGGAAAAAGGAGGAGGAGGAGGAGGAAGAAAAGGAAGAGGAGGAAGAGACAAATAAGGTTTTATAACTTTTGCCCAAGCACAGATCCCTACTCTTTACCTTGAAAAATAGTTTTAGGGCCCTGGTAGGCAGAGCAGACTGCTGGATGAGAGCCTTTCAATCATTGTTTTTCAGAATTCCCAGCAGAGTCACTATCTCAGGCTTGATCAGCAAGTACATCTCGCTGGTTTGGATTGGGGCCTCCAGGAATAGCATCATAGCCCAGGCCTAGCCATTGGTCATGGTGTGGAAGATCAAATTCTCCTCATGGGACTGTTGTTGAACATACAGCTACCTTAAGTCATGTTGGCCATGCAGGGATTAAAAGTCAATTTCTAGTTGGATGGAGCACGTACACTGGGGGGGGGGGGTATTCAGAAAAGACCAGGAGGGCAGGTTGTATTTGGTCTGATGCTTGAAGAGAAATGAGAGTGGAGGTGATGGGAGAATATTCCAAATAATAAGAAGAAATTATCTGTAGCTCAGTAACTATTTATTAAGTACCAACTCTGTGGAAATATGGGCATTTGGGATATCAAAAAAGTAGGATGAGGAAACTATGTTCCAGAAAAAGAAAGGAACTTGCTCAAAGTCACAGAGGTCCTAAGTAACAGAATCAGGATTCATAACTGGTTCCTATTTCTCTAAACCCATCCATTCATTTGAAAAAAAATAAAGTATCTACTTTGTGTTAGGTACTGTACTGGGTTCTAGAAATATGAAGCCAAAAAGTAGAACAATCCCTGCCCTTAAAGAGGTGTACAGTATAGGAGGTGGTAAGCATGCTGCAATGAGGGAGGGGAGGAATACATTGGGTCTAGGTCCAGGATTGTAAGAGTATCTTCCATTCTCCCTCCTTAAAGTGCAAGCACCATCTGTGGGTCTGGACAGGAGTTTCTGGGTCTTTGGGCATCTCCCCCAATGCCTGACTCAGATGTATACTGTTTTTGGAAAAAAGTAGGGAGAGATGAAGGGAGGAGAGAAGGGAGGGGGAAAAGGGAGAAGAGAAGAGGGGAGGATCAGTCAAAGAAATTTACTTCTTGGGGAATGTTTATCAAGGGCTTTCTTTTGACAGCAGAGAATTCCTACCCTAGTAGTTTTTAATTTTAAAGTAAGTATTCTGGGGTTTTGTTTGTTTGTTTTTGTTTTTGTTTTGTTTTGTTGTTGAATTGTTGGTTTTTTGTTTTTTGCTTTTTTTTTTTTTTGCAAATGAATACTTGATACACTGAGGTGCGAGAGTGGGGACCTTTATTTATCTGAAGGATGTGAATAACTTCCTGCAGTGTGAGCTTTCCCTACACATGCTCTTTGCAAAGACTGCTCCTCCAGGCCCTGAGGTGAGTTCCATTTTGGATTTCCTGGTCACACTTTCCCCACCCAGACCCCTATTCTCATCCTGACTTAAGGGATCACATCAAGATCTTTCTGTCAGTCCATACCCCTGCTTCCAACAGCAGAGACACCTTCCCATTGCTGCCACTTTGGGGGGCATCCCATTGGGAGGCCATGAAACAAATGGATGGATGGAAGTGAGTGTCATAAGATCTTCTGACCAGTCAAGGGTCCATCTGAACACAACGTGATCCTCTTTTCCAGTTAACTCTCCTTCCTATTCATTTCTTAGCATCAAGTTTTTGGAAAACTCCTACAATGTCCACAACAAAGTTACATGGTGACTTGCATGTAGTAGAGGCTTAATATATGCCTATTGGATTGATGAGATTGAGATCATTAGGACATGTCCCTGGTCACAAGGAAATATAAAATATATGCTGCAAGATATACAATAAAGTGACAATGGATGTGCAAAAATCGAAGCTTGGAAAAAAGTGTAATTGTCCCCTCCTCCCCCATTTCCAGCCCCCTGAGGCCCCCAGTAGCAAAGAGAGAACCTCAATTTATCCAAGGCCTTTAAGGGAACTGCAGAGGTTTGGAAATGAGTCAACTGCATCAGCAGAATTGGGGCCCATCATTTTTATGCCTTTCTTGAGTAATTTGCTTCAGGGAGGACTGCCCTAAGCAGGGCTGATCTGGACCATTCAGGAGGGACTGTCTATTAAGCAATCATCTGGCATTTATTGAGAACCTACTCCATGCTAGGGATGTGAAGAAAGACAAAAAAACCCCAACTTCCCCCTTTCAAGGCCTAATGGGGGAATCTAGAAAAACCAAAATCTAAATCTAGAAAAACTAAACAAAGGCAGAGGTCACCAGTGTATCCTGTTAGACAGCTTTCCCTCCTCCATACTTCCTAAATTTGCAATCTGACGACCAGATCACTGAGACAAGCATAAGCCAAAGCGTTTCTTTTCCTCTTCCTGCCCAGACATGCTGATCTAATCTGCCTGCTGACAATAAGGATAGAACAAACCACAAAGACATGAACATCCTCCAGGAGAAGACATTTCAGCTATCAGAAGCAACTTAAATCAGGTGGAGGACCTGTCCTGGGTGCTGGTTTGGGGGATAGATAGGAGGCAGGGATGGGGAGATATTGGATGTCACAGTTGAGAGAAAAGTGAACGCTGGAAAGAATATTGAAATTTCAATCATGGGTGACTGAGTAAATGGTAGAAAGTTAAACTGATGATACGCAGATATATCCCACTCTTTGTGGATTACTCATGGCTAAGTTGCTGCCCAGCAATGCCTGCTGGGAAAGTCGGTCTGCTAAAAAGCAATCAAAACACATCCCAAAGCAAGTAGCCATTTATTAAGCCCCAACTTTCTTCAGATGGTTTTCCAAGAAAACCCAAAGGTGAAGAAGACCCCAGCCCTGCTTGTTAAGAGTTTGGAGGGACAGAGGAGTCACTGGTAGACCAAATAGAAAAGGATGATTGCATATGTGAGGCAAGACATAAAATGATAGGAAAGGAAAGAGCTTTTCTTAGGAGGGAAATCCCACCTTCTCTAGGAAACCTTTTCCAGCCCTTCTCCCCAGTCTCTTCCCTCTGGTAAGCATTTCCTATTTATCCTGTCAATAGCCCATTTTTATGCAGTTGCTTGCATGTTGTGCCTCCCCTTAAACTGTGAGCTCCTTGAGGGTAGGGACTACCTTTTGCTTCTTTTTGTATCCCTAGTGCTTACTGCAGTGCTTGGCATATATTAGGTACTTAATAAATGCTTACTGCCTTGCTGATCGATTGATAGATCTGGGAAACTTCCTAGGGGAGGTAGCATTGGAACTAGGTCATAATCAGATACATAAGGGCATAGATTTAGAGTGAAGTGAGACCTTGAAGATCATCAAGTACGAACACCCTGTTTTTCAAAAAAAAGGAAACTGAGATTAGAGATATCAATTGACTCACCTGGAGTCTCTCAGGTAGGAAACAAGAGAGCTGAGATTTGAAACCAGGTGCTGGGACTCCAAGCCATCATTCTTTTTTTTTTTTTTTAGATAGGATAAATTATATGACAAATACAATACATGTATACATATCTATACAGTTATCTTACTGCACAAGAAACATCAGATCTAGAAAGAGAAGAAGAAAAAAAACAACCTAAGAAGGAAAACAGAATGCATGGAAATATTCACAGAAAGCGTTAAAATGCTGTGTTGTGGTTCACTCTCAGTTCCCACAGGCCTCTCTCTGGATGTATATGACTATCTTCATCACTGAACAATAGGAACTGGTTTGAATCACATCATTGTTGAAGAGAACCATGTCCATCAAAATTGATCATCGTATAGTCTTGTTGCTGTGTATAATGTTCTCCTGGTTCTGCTGATTTCACTCAGCGTCAGTTCATGCAAGTCTCTCCAATCCTCTCTGAAATCCTCCTGTTGGTCATTTCTTACAGAACAATAGTATTCCATAACATTCATATACCATAATTTATTCAGCCATTCTCCAATTGATGGGCATCTTTTCAATTTCCAGTTTCTTGCCACTACAAAAAGGGCTGCCACAAACATTTTTGCACATGTGGGTCCCTTTCCCTCCTTAAAAATCTCTTTGGGATATAGGCCCAGTAGAAACACTGCTGGGTCAAAGGGTATGCACTGTTTGATAACTCTTTGAGCATACAAGCCACCATTCTTTCCAGTCGATTATGGTGACTCTGCTTCCCTCCTTCTAGAGACTGGGCATCCAGGGCTGATCCTTTCAGGCCCATGGCACAGATATGTTACTAGCCTTTTCATTTAGGGTGGAAAAGCAAAGCCAATTTTCCTTAGATAGCCTGAGTCAAACGAGGGTTGGGGGTTTCCAGAGAACAACTCCTTCATTCTAAGAATCACATATCCCTTTGCATCCTTGATCCCATACTGGGTCCTCACTCCCAGGGTCCCTCAGGCTGACTCTCAGTACTGGGAGGAAAGGGTTCTTGGGAACACACTTGTTGGGTATGATAGGATTAGAGTTCATGGAAAAGGAAATAGAGGTGATTCAATGATCTGAAGGCACATATTCCATCCCATTAACTTGCCTATACTGAGCCCTTTTACCCTCCCCGTGAAAGGGTCCTCTGGAAGATGGGCAAAGGGCTCCATCACCAAGTTCACTTCTTCCTCCTGATTGGCTGCTCTCCACACTGATTTCCATGTTGACCTTTCCCTTTCTGTTACCTGGACCATCAACATCACTTAAGGAACACCTTAATTGGCTCTTGAAAGGGACTCTGCAATCAAGCACCTCTCTTGATTCATCCACAGCAAAGTGTAGACACACTGGAAGGAGCAAAGTGAATCACAGTTTAAATAGATGCCTTTCAGCTGCTCAGTGAGGCAAACAGATGCATTAATTAGCACATCCTGGAGGGCATGTTATATACTTAAATAGAGGAAAGAGAACAGAATCTCCTGTCACCAGAGGCAAGAAGAAGGGATTGACCTCTGACCCTAAGAACAGACTGATGGCTTGTTTTCTGAAACACAGAACTAAAGAATGAAGCAGGAGCTTGTCAGGAGACCCCGGGTCCTCCACAGGTCGTGGAAGGGTTCACTAGATTTTTACAAGGATGTAGTTGTCCAGACAGGACAGGGGAAGCATGTCCCAGAGCATGAAGAAAGAAAAAAAAAGGGCACCAGAATGGTTTTATTCTATTTCCTAAGGATTTATTATTTTTTTCCATGATATAATCATTCCCTGATACACTGCTTCTCCTCCCCTCTTCCCCCCCCCACCAAAATCTTCCTTTATATGGATGAAATACCCATGAGTTTGACATGAAATACAGTTTTCCACATCCATAATCCTCCACTTCCCTTAAGAAGAGGGATGTTTGTGTCATTATTTGTTCCTCGGGATTGATATGAACATTAGAACTGGTCTATTCTGGACTAGGTATGGGTCCTTAGAAGACCATTATCTGTAGGGAGAACTTAAAAGAAAGAGTGCTCACATCCGTGACATCCCCAGACCCAGGGAGGAGATGAAAAGGTGAAAAGAGAAAGAAGGTATTAAGCATCACCTGTGTCATGGCAATCCCATACACCTCCACCTGCTGTACATTCTGGATTTATGATCACCACAATTCTAGCACAAAGAAGTAGCCTGGAAGGTTTTCATCTATGCCTGAGGTTCCCATTGGGCATTAGAGTGAGCCTTGAGTTATGGCTGACTTGGCTGAGGATTGGGAGATACTCTCTAATCACCTTGGCCCCAGGGCTCCACTCCATCGGGACCTGCCATCTGACCTGCTATTGAAAGCATATTTTCTCTACTCTGTATCTCCTGTTTTTCCCTTCTTTCTCAGGTGGGTTTTTTTTTTGTTTTTACTTTGCTTTTGTGAAAGGCACGCCAATCTTCTTTTCTACATATGGCTCCATTTAAAATCTCCCTGATTCTGAACTTTATTTTGCCTGGTCAAAAATGCCCTTCCCTGGCTTCCAATCTATTCCTCCTACTCATCTGGGTCAGGTTCATTCATCCCGTGTCCTTAATCTTCTGCTGTGCTCTCTGGAAGCCTATTCTAGTGTTAAACTGCCCTTCTTATTAGACCCATGCCATCTGTTTATGAATTTCCTTACATATAATTAATATTTTCTCTATTATGGTCTTTTTCCTTGTGTGTATATTCACACACACTCTGTTTATCTTTCCCAAAAAATGTAAAACCATTGAGTGAAGCAACTATTTTTATGTTTGTATGCACAAGTGCTAGGCACCTAGGTGCTTAATAAGGATCTCTTAAATTGAACTATATCTTAAGGTTATAGGGACAATGAAACTACAACAGAATTTAGGTCAAATTCTGACTTAAGTTCAGGGGAAAGGATAAGGCTAGCTCTTCTTTCTTGCCATCATCTGAGCAAAATACTAGAAACTTAACTCCAAGGACAGATAGTGAATGAAAGAAAACTTAATTCAAAATCAATTGGTAGCTGAACTTCTGGGTTAGGTCTCATCTTCCATTTTCCCTCAGAAAGAGTTCTGTCTTGAGAAGATGTGAGTCTATGGATCAAATGGAATACACAGTCTACATCTTTTTAAAAAAATGTTAACTAATACTTCTACTTTTATTCTTATTATTTTAATTCTGTTGAATATTTATTTAATATGTCCTTGAATTAGGGATGAATCAAAGAAGTCCACAGGTGGTGATGTGTTGAAGAAGAACAGGATTTCTGGTAGGATGGGAGCTAAACCAAGATCTGATTGGGAATCATTACTAGAGACCCCAGACTAATGAGATAAAATATTACCACTCATAGAGGGATGGACTTAAGAAGGGAGAGCTAATCAGCTCTCTGAGAGCTAGAGAGAGCTTAAGTCTTACTCTACAACACCGTATGGCATGAAATGTGTGCAGGACAGGTAGGGATGAACATTTGATTTGCAATAGTTGGATCTTACTATAAAATGGAGTTAGATACCAATAATTGGATCTCTTTGCTGTTACATGGTCATGATGCATATTATTTTCCAATAAGATTTGCACATACACACACATGCATATAATATGTATGTGTGCAATCTGCTTTGCCTACTTTGAAATGCTATGTAAAAGTTAGCTATTATTATTCTCCAGGTCTACTTTCTTTTCTTTACATCAGTTCATACAAATCTTCTCATGTTTCTCTGATTTCTTTATAGTTGTGATTTCCAAAGATTCAATATATTCTGATATATCCACATGCCACAATTTGTCTAGACATTTCCTAGTTAATGGACACCCTCTTTTAATATTGATATTTTGGGGGAAGAGTTCTCATTTCTTACAGACTTTAGAAACTATGAAAGATCTTGAATTACACAATTGTGCAGATGGGTACCTGGAAATCAGGAGAAAGTTAGGGCTCAGGTGAGTTTCTGGGTGTGATAATGATGAGCTAAATACCATGAACAAATAAAAAACAATTACACGGTCCCTACCCTTTAGGTAATCACTTGGTAATACACACCTATATGCAAGAGGGAAATTTTATTCCACAGAAGCAGGAGTTGTTTCATTTTGATTTCTGTATTCTCAGCATTTATCCCAGTAGATAATTAACATTTATTGAATTGAATTGAACCATTCATTGAAATTGTGTAGTAGTATATATAACCCTTGGGTTTTTGTCTAAAACATGGTACACGAGTGTTGGTTGAAATGGCTGATCCAATGCCAAGAGCTTCTGGACAGGCAATGATACTTGCGCTACGGAGAAGTGGTCAGCACTGGTGTTCCCTTGATAGGGGAGGCAGCCATAGAATCAGAAAGCAAAGTCCTTACCTGTCCCGAATTCTAGTTTCTTTTTCCTGCTATGTGGGCTTGATTACAAGGCCTCTGGTGAGGTCTCTGATCATTCACTTCATGTGTGTGTGTGTGTGTGGGGGGGTGTGTGTATGAGAGACAGAGACAGAGAGACAGAGAAACAGAGACAGAGATAGAGAGATACACACACAGAGAGATTTGTATTTGGTGTGAAATGACAACAAAAGAAATACCAAACAATACTTTTAGCAGGATTTACAATATATGGACAAAGTTCTCCATCCAGATGGTCTCAGAATTTGAAATTTGGGACCATTTTATTTGCTGATTAGAAGTTGCAGGGTCACTAAATTGCATGGAAGCCGGATCATAGTCAGTTTTCTCTTGTGACATAGGATTGGCCCCATAGCCAAGAACCAAACTTTTGTGATTACATGGACCAAGGTTCATCTTGGGGACTTCCCAATTAAGATAGATATATATACATACATATATATATGTATATGTATATGTATATTTGTGTAATGCCTTGGGAACATTTGAATTTAGATAGACTCTTACTTTCTACAGAAAAAAAAAGATTTAAAGAGAACTCAGCTCCCATGCAAGGTTAACAATGCATAAAATCTACTACTGGCTATATTTAAACTGACACAAAATGTGAAGACCTCAGAAGAGTGACCATAAACTGTCAAAACAACTCTCCTTCTATCTCTGGTAACTCATCAGGAACCTGTTCATATTTCTAAGATTTATAGCATTATTCTGGATGGGGCTCCCTCCACCCAGGGGGAAAGTGCTTGGTACTTTAGAGAGTCAAGACTTCTTTCCCCAAGGGACCTATATATTCCTCCAGACAATGTTCTGGGATTTAGGATTTTCTGCAAGGAGGAAGCACTAGAGGACACTAGAGAGTTGACTGCAGTCTTTCTAGACATACACAGTCTGCATGACTCACAGTATTGGTGAAGGACATGGTCAGGGTTTGCTCCTTCACATTACCCTTCTCTCCCTTGATACTCCTTATCTTCAGCTTGTAATTGGTCTAGGACCTCCTAAGGGCTCCACTCCTACCTCTATCTATTACTCACCTGGGATGACAATTTCTCAGCCTAACTTCAGGGACTATAGACTGCCCTCTGAGTATAGCTCTTTTCTCTTTTTCAGCTCTGATTCTCTCTGCCTTCCTAGTCTTTCTCTTAAAAAGTCCAAGTCCAAGAGTATTTCCTAATTATCCTTGAACTGACCATCAGTAGCAAGCAATCATCCTTACAAGTCCCAAGGCTTATAATCTACGTGGCCTCCATGATGGTGTTAATAGAACAAAGAATATTATGATAAGATAGATTCAGATCAAGGAGAGAGAACCAGAACAATCTTAAATGTAGTGTCAACTGGGATATCAAAGACATTTGCTTCCTCTCTCCCTTTATTCTCCATATCACTTGACTCAAAGTTTACTCTAATCATCTCTTTTCCCCCTGCCCTATATGAAGAAGTGACCGTTTTCCTTGCCAAGGCCAATGCCCTCCCTCATATTCACCCATAATCCCATCCTATTCTGTATCCTCCAGCACAGAGCCCCCTCTATCATCCTTACTCTTTCTCTAATTGTTAATCTTTCCTTATCTATTTTCTTCTTCCCTGGTATTTACAAGTACACACATATTGCCCTCACACTTAAAAAAAAGTGTTTAATCATTTAATCCAAATATTTCCAATAATTCTACTCCTGTCTCTTTCCTTTTTTTTTTTTCAGATAACCCTGAGACAGTCAGCCATCTTGGCTGGCTCCACTTTATTTTTTTCCCCACTTGATTCTGAACCCTGCAGTCTCACTTCTGACATCATCATTCAACTGGAAGTGACATCACCAAAATTACTCATGATCTCTTATCGCCAAGTCTGTTGATCTTTTCTCAGTCTGCATTATTGATTCGCTTCTCCTCCTGGATGGTCTGTTTTTGTCCTTTTTAGGTTTTTGTGACACTGCTCTCTCTTAGTTCTCTTCCCTGAATGCTCCTTATTAGCCTTTTTACTAGTTTTATATCCAGATCATGCTGACTATTTGTGGATTGTCCCCAAGATTCTGTTCTAAAACTTATTCTCTCTTCTCTCTGTCTGTCTGTCTCTATCTGTCTCTCTCTGCCTTTTTCTATTTCTGTCTCTGTCTCTCTTTCTCTGTCTGTCTGTATCTCTTTATCTCTCTTCCTTTTCCAATCTCTCCCCCCCCTTTCCCCCTCTTCCCTCTCTCCACCTCTAGTTTTATACACTCTTACTTGTTGAACTCATCAACTTCCATGGGTTCAATAATCATCATTGTACTATACAGCAAACCCAGAAAGATGATTCTCAAATCATGTACCCAGCCATACTGTCTCTGCTGAGTTCTGACCCTACATGTTTATCTGCCTCTCTAACTGCATGTCCCATATACATTTTGAATTCAGCATATCCAAAACTCAACCCATTATTCCCTTCCTCCTCCTACCCAGAAATCCTTCCTTCTTCCTAACTTTCCTACTATTTCAGAGTGTATCATCATCCTCCTAGTCCCCAAAGCTTGCAGGCTAGGTGGCCTCCCTGATTTCTCACTTACACTCACTCCAAATAACCAATTTGTGGCCAAATCCCATCAATCCTACATTCAAATAATCTCTTGTACATGTCAAACAGTAGACTTTATTAAGCAAATGCCAGCCCGAGATAGCTAATTGGCAAAGTGGTTAGAGCACTGGGTTTGAAACGAGGAAGATCCATCCTCCTGAGTTAGAGTTCTCAGACACTTACTGGCTGTGTGATCCTGGTCAAGTCACTGAACTCTCATTATTTTAGTTTCCTCATCTGTAAAATGTGTTGGAAAAGGAAATAGCAAACCATTCTAGTATTTCTGACAAGAAAACTCCAAATGGGATCATGGAGAATCAGTTATGAGTGAAACAACTGAACAACAATAACACATGAGCCAGGCACTGTGCTAAGTTCTGGAGATACAAAAAAAGGGCAAAAGACAGACCCTGTCCTTGACTCTGACCCAACCTAACTGCATCCCTCACCTCCACCTTCTGGCTGTTATTTGGCCTACATTCTATTCCTGGCACATAACCTTCTTCCTCCTGGCTGAATCCTTGACCTGTTCTGTGTCACCCCATTCCCTCTGTACAGATCTCTGATCTTCTTACCTGAAGAAAAACCCGGTTTGAGTCCCAAGTTTCCAGAGACATGGGACTTGCTGTTCAATCTATGGCAGGTAAAGTTCAGTAGCAAGAAGGGTATTTACTCTTGAGTCAAAAGGGTACAGGGTTTGAATCCAGCCTTTGATATTTACTTTCCATGCAACCTGAAATTCTGAAAAACAGGATTTGAATCCAGCCTTCAATGTTTACTCTCCATATAACCTGAAATTCTGAAAAAATGGGGTTTGAATCTAGCTTTTGTTATTTACCTGAAATTCTGAAAAATGGGGTTTGAATCTGGTTTTTGAGGTTTAATCTCCTTGTAATCTGAAATTCTTAAAAATGAGGTTTGAATCCTGCCTTTGATATTTATTCTCCATGCAACCTGAAATTCTGCAAAATAGGATTTGAATCCAGCCTTCAATGTTTACTCTCCATGTAACCTGAAATTCTGAAAAATGATGGGTTTGGACAAAGTGGACCTGGGTGCCTTGGACAAAAGCACTTTTCCATCTTGATCCTATATCACTAGTCATGTCCCCCTTCTCTGGAACAGAATATACATCCTAGCTCTTCTTCCATGTCTAACTAAACTCCTTTGCCTTTAGGCATCCCAGCATCCCAGGAACATAGACGTAGGGTTGGAAAATCATAGGTTATAGAAGCATATACTAGAGGCCATATAGTCCATTTTTACAGATAAAGAAACTGAGGCAAAGAATTGGAAAGGACCTTGGGGTCACTTAGTCCAACTCCCTCATTTCACAGATGAGGAACTGAACTTCAGGGAGGTTGGCAAATGGCAGAGTCAAGATTCCCCCTCAGACTCGGTGCTCTTTCCACTGTTTCACGTTGTCTGCCATATTTTCTCTCCTCATCTTCATCTTCTACTGGGAAGCCTCCATAGGCAAGCTGTCAGTGTCACGTGGCGGAGGTGAATCTGCCCTTAGTAAACAGAAGAAGTTGGGAACGGAGCCTCATTTTGTGCCATGTCCCTTCTCTCGCAGACTGCCCAAAGTGACCCCCTACCCTGGGTTCCAGCCACTGTCCCTCCCCCCTTTCTCAGAATCATATTCTCCCATTACACCACAAAATATAGTCGTTTTATAATCTGTAACTCACCCCAAGAGGCTTTCAGATCAAGAGACCAAGCATTCTTTTGTGTAATGTTAGATATTAATCCCTTACTGGGTTTTTCTCTGGTTGTAGATGGGAAGCCCAGAGTCAGGGTTACTGATGGAAAAAACCCACACAAAACATCTTTACAGGAGCAGGGATTTAGCAAATGGGTGGAGGAGTCAAGCCAGCCTCTCTCGTTGCTCATTCTTTCTTTCCTTCTTCCTTCTTTTCTTTGGGAAGGCTGGCCCCTGGCGCTCCCCTCCCCAGGCTCTAAGTTGGCTTCAATGGGACAAAGAATTTTCCCACTCTAAGGACTGTTATGTAACCTCTCATTTCAGACGCCCCGATCCTGGCTCTCAGATTCTCTGTCCCCCCCGCCCCATACAGAGCTCCTTGGCTCCCATTGTTACCTCTGGGAAAGTACGCTCTCTCTAGGGCCTTGGCAGGAGGGGAGCTTTGCCCAGCCTAGCCCTACCAGGGGTTACCCGATGGGTGGCTCTGCCCATTTGCTGAGCCCCTGACTGCTCCATCGTGCTCTCAGCTGACTGAGAAATGGCTTCTTTCTCCCCTGGAATTTTCCACCCCACCCCAAAGGTGGCTGTGGCTTGTGAGAGGGGAGATAGAGAGAGCTCTTGGCAAATTCTGTTGGCTTTTGTTTGTTTGTTTTTTAAGTAATATCATTCATGCGTTCGACAAACATTTGTCCACTGCAAACTAAACGCAAGGCACCGTGGGAAATCAGAGGAGGGCTTCATTAGCGTCGGCTAGGTAGCACAGTGGTTACAGGGCCCTGATGGGGATGGAGGTCTTGAGTGCAAATATGGCCTCAGACATTTAGCTACC
The DNA here is from genome assembly GCA_023553655.1 of Myrmecobius fasciatus. Classification (NCBI taxonomy): domain Eukaryota; kingdom Metazoa; phylum Chordata; class Mammalia; order Dasyuromorphia; family Myrmecobiidae; genus Myrmecobius; species Myrmecobius fasciatus. Next base: position 166,989 of record JAJPUD010002521.1, read on the forward strand.
AGATACAGGACTCTGGGCAAGTCAGCGAACCTCTGTCTAGTCTCAGGGATTTTTAATCCACAAAATAGGGGTAATAATAACCCTTACCAGCCCCTTCTTCCCAGGTTACTTATGAAAATCAAGTGAGTTATCTATAAAGTGCCCAGGCACATTGCCTAGTACATAACAGATATAAATGTTATAAATAAATACAAATGTTAGCCATTATTATTATTCATTCATGCAATCACCAGGCATTTATTAGGAACCCACTATCTGCCAAATATTGTAGAGTTACTGAGGACCCAAAGGCAAAAATAAAACAATTTCTGCCCTTAAGGAACTATCACTCTTTTGGGAGGAAACAACAGGTCCCCAGAGAATTAAAAGATAAATATTTATCAAATAAAGAAAGGCATTTCAGTAGGTCACTAAGCTGAATGGCAATTAGGCTTTTAGATCACTGCACTTGGATGGAAGACTTGGGGTTCTAAGAGGGGGGAGTGAGGAGGGATATTATACCTGCAGGGGATACTGCCTGGGCAAGGTTCCAGAGGTAGGAGATTGAGTTTCATGTACAAGCACCAGGAAAAAGGCCATTTGGCTGGTATGGAGCATGCATGTGGGATAGGGACATTAAGTTGGAGCCAGGTTGTAAAGGTTTTGAATACAGGTGCAGCTTGTGTTTCATTGTCCAGACAATAGGGGGTCGTTGGAAGATCCTGAATAGGGGTCATGTGGCTAGGTCTATGATTTAGAAATATTGATTTAGAGGCTGTATGGAGACTGAATTGGAGAGGAGGCTGAGAGAACAATTAGGAGGCCAGGTGAGAAGTAAGAATAAGGGGAGCGTCAGGGGAAATGGAGAGTAGGGGTATTGGAGGTTGATCAAGTACTTACTTATCTGATAGAATATGATTGGTTAGGGAGAGAGTCCATCTTCAGAAAGAGAAAGAGAAACATTCCCAACCTCAAATTTCTCAACTGTCTGGAGAAAGTGTTCCTTGGTGACCACAATTCCACAATGAAGACACTGAAGATCCGGGAGAGGAGGAATGGATTTGGCCAAGTTCACGAGAGGAGGGAATGGCCAGAATCAGCTACGGACTAATCAGTTTTGTCATTGTCTCTGAAAAATGATAATATGATTTATATTTATATGGTACTTTGAGATATACAAAGTGATCTCCTCACAACCTTGTTGTGACTGAAAAAATTCTTATGACCATTTTACAGATAAAGAAATTGAGTCTTGGCAGTGTCTTGAAATTAGTCTTCAACTTCAAGACAGATATTCTTCTCAGAGCCTTAAAATGAGGGTTTCCCTCCCCCTAAGATGAGTGAGCTCCCTGAAAAAATGATTAGTTTTTACCAAGCTGATAATCACTTGTGTAGGATGTTACAAGTCAGTGACATCAGAGGTTCCTCCCAGCTCTGAGATTTTATGATTTATCATTCTTGGAGGCTACAATGGCAGACAGGATGCTGTATGAATGACACCATAAATTGATGATTAGTGAGCTGAGTCAGAGTGCCATCTTAGCCTGATCATTCAATCCATCAAATTCACAGCCAATGGGAGTTTATTAAATGTGGATCAAGGGAAAGACATCGAGTTCTGAGGTTGCAGAGGTAAGGTGAAGAAGTCTGTCTTACGTTCTATTGATTAAAAGTGGGAGAGTTGGGACTTGGTCCTTTCAGTGGACAATTGATTTTATCTTATGCCATGGGCTCAGATTGTTACTAGCCACCTGTTGCCATGATTGGATGGGATAATGTGGGTACAAATCCATTAGAAAAGAGCACAAAGGTATCATTGGGAGGGCAGTGTTGCTATTCTTACTGCTCTTTTATAAGGCTGGACTACTCAGCCCACTTGGTTAGTTAAAATATTATGAATGAGGCAACATATTACCTTTCACTTCACCCCTACCTGCCACTGGTCATGTTGGCAAGAGTGATTGACAGAATATTGTGACAGAATATGGTGATTTATCACCAGCACTTTAAAATAATATCAAAAGGCACGTACCCAACTGAGTATCTTTGCCTAGAGAGAAATCCCATTTTAACTCACAGTTTCATCGATCATCTTCCAAGTCACACATTTTTCTCCATTTCAAAAATAAAAAAGACTCTAGCTGCAGACTAATCAACCATATCCTCAATCTTCAGTTTGGAAACCCGCTTTTCAAGTTTTTCCTTTCCTTTGCAAAGCAGAAAAGACTGACAGAAATATTCTTTTGGCTTTGGAGAATATAGCTACAGAAAAAGAGGCAAGGCACATGTTATCATTTAATATTTCCCACAGAGACACAGAAGTTACAGATTCTCTGATTGTTGTCTCCGGGCCGGTCAACACCATCCATTCTAAGTGGTGTCGCTATTGGTTAAGGGTAGTCTTGACCAATGTGATAGAAATCTCCCTTCTGAGTTCTGGATGAGGGTTAATCTCCCTCTCTATACTAATCCCTAAAGGCAAGGCTGTGAGTTGAACCTAGACATAATGATGATGAAGAGGAAGAAATAGAGGAGGAGGAAGAGGAGGAAACCAAAGATGGTGCTGCTAGCCCTTAGCCTAATCCCTTTCTCCAGGAAGATGTGGGTATAGGCAATACCATATTTACTCTCCCTGGTGGTTGGGCACTCCACCCCATTAAGCAGAAGAACTGGAGGAAGTATTAAGCTCTCTATGGTTCTCAAAATGTCGATGGCCCCCTTCTTCTACTCTAACTTTCTTTGGGTAGCTCTGCCATCTCAGTAAACTAAGGGGTATGCTTTAGAGTGCCTTATCCAGTTATGAGAGCTTTAAATCCCTGCCCCAAATCTGTACTAAACTTGCTCTGTTTCACTGGGGATCAATCAAGTGAATTTAGCATAAATGAGTTGATGCCCATAGTAATAGAACATGCTTCACTGTATACAATGTTTTATTCTCAGCATCAAATCAATAAAAAACAAAAAAAAAATCATGCAGAATCAACATCTTCTCTGCCATTGTGATGCTGAAGCCTTGTAAATACGGGGTTTCCATAATGGATATTATAGAAATATCCAATATCCAAAAATATCTAATAATGGATATTACTTATCTGTGTCGTATTAATAGCATAATAGATGTTAATATCAATTAAAATTTGCAAAGAATATCAAGATATTGTCTCATTTTTGGTTTAACAATATCCTTGAGAGGGAGATGTGATTATTATCCCCATTTTACAGATGAGGAAACTGAGGTAGAGGAAGGCTAAATGACTTGCTCAGTACTACCTAGCTACTAAGTATTTCAGGCAGGATTTGTTTTCCTGAGACCAGGTCCTGCAAATTGGCTAATTGCAAATGTGTGTAAGAACAGCACAGTGCATGGCACGTAGTAAAGAATAAATACTTGTTTTCTTCTCCCTTCTCTTTTGAATGAGCTTTTCTAGAGAAATGCATTCTCATTCAATTATTATATCATTCTAGATAAATCATACTGAAAATTCAGGTTTAGCACTGGAAAAAATATTAGATGACCATTTGGTCAAATACCTCTCATTTTACAAACGAGGAAACTTGAGACTCAGAAATGATAGGTGACTTACCTAAGATGACAAATTCTGAGGCCGGTGTCTAAACCTGCAGAGAACCTTTGAGTCTGGATACAGTCCATTACCCATGAGCATTCTAGAATACCAAGATGGGCCTCCTTAACAAGAGCAAGAAAAATGGCAAATGCTTATTTTTATATTCCAATTATTTATTGTACACTTAACGCAAGAGACCATGAGGAAAGAGATACAACTGATCTGTCATCAGTCAGTCAGTTAACCAGCATTTATTAAGTGCCTACAGTCTACAGACAAAGTTAATGCCCTAAAAAAAAAGATTACCTCTGAATTTCAAACAGTGGGCTCTAGTATAGTGCTTATATCAAGAAAGTCAGACTAGTGTTCTGAGGGGCAGATTAGGGGATCTAAGGTGCAGTTTCCACCCAAATCCTGCCCCTTCCCTGTGATGGAAATATGGAATACTTCCTACATACCTCCCCTTCTCCTCATTTCTCTGTCAGCAGCAATGCTGCTCAGCACTCACAATGAGTACTTGAAAAGGTATATGAGATGCTTGGGATACTAGTACAAAGTTAATCTCACACTTTCTCTCTTAATTAAGCAGATAATTATAATAGCTCACATGTCATGATTCCATCCTGACAATAGCCTTGGGAGGTAGGTTCTATTAGTATTCCCATTTTACCATTGAGGAAACTGAGGCAGGAAAAGGTTAAGTGACTTACTTAGAGGGACACAGCTGGGTTCTGAGATGCTAGATTTTAGTTGGTCCTGACTGTAAGTTCAGTGCCCTATTCACTGACATCAGTAGGCCAGTAGGAAGGACCAAGGCTCTGGATACATAGGACCGGACTTCAAATTCTGTTACTTATATTTCATATCTGTATGAACTTGGATAACCTCCTTGACACTGTTTCTTCTTCTGTTCCTTAAGAGTTAAGTTCCCTCTAGTCCTATGAGTTTCCCATCCATCTTCACTCATCTTGATCCCAAGTAGACAAATACTTAGGGATAAATTCACCAAACTATATTCACTGGGTCCCCTGCAAATTAAGAGTCTATCTCCCCTAGGTTGGTATCACAGCATCTCTCACTACGTTTGCCTACCATGGACTCATACTCCCCTTAATGGCTGTTTCAGCTCCTTTCCCTTCCTCCCATCTCCAAATGGCCTCCTCTGCCCTTCACAAGTCCCATCTAGGGCATATATTTGTGAGGATGGCCACCAGGAGCAGATCTATGATCAACTGTGTCTATGGAGGAAAGTCACTGACTCCACTGGGACTGACCTCTCATCTGAGCCTCATTAACACTATTCTCTAATGAATTGAGGCAAGCTGTTTGAAATAGGAAATTATTATCCCTCAAAGGCCAGGCCAAGGATTTATTGAGTTTCTGGGGATATATGAAAGCCTCTTCACAAGTCCTGCTGTGATCCATAACAGGAGATTTTCCCAGAGTAGATTTTGGATAAGCAAATGACATCTTGGAACCGTTCTCATTTTGTGGCCCTGTAGAAAGAGTTACTAATATAGACTGAGGGGTTCTGAGTTCAAATTCTATTTTGGCCATCTTTGGGACATCAAGTAAATAACTTTCTGCCTCTGGACCTCAGTTTCCTCACCTGTAAAATCAGAAACTTGGATTTGATGATCTCTGAACTCCAGTCCAACACTAACAATTAAATGATTTTATGAGATTATGGTGAATTGATGATGAATGAATTATGTAAAATTCACATGGACTAATTTGGGGGTTTCAATTCTAAACCCCAGATGTTTCAAGGATTTATTGAACAAAACAAACTCCCTTCTCTGTACTTCTTCCTTATTTCCCTGGGGCTCTCAGGCATTTTTCAATCTTTACTACAATCTTCTCCAAAAAAACTCCTTCTCCCTATAAACTCTTAAATCCAAGTCAATCACTTCCTGTTCACTCATAGATGATCTTTTCAAACATGCAGACTTTATTTCTCACTACCTCTTTACTCTGTAGCATCCTGCAACGTGACCCATTTCCAATTTAATTCTGTTCAGCCAGCATTTTACACAGTGCTTTCAGAGGCACTGTGCAAGGTGCTGAGAATCCCAAGATGGAGCTTGGTTATACGACCTTAGGAGTAGCTGAAGTTAGAAAAAGGGAGGTTGGATTGCTGCTGTATCGGGCCTTCGAGTTTTGTGGTCCATTCTGGCCGCCATATTTGAGAAAAGATTTTGATGTCTTTTGATGAGTAGAGAAGAATAGCACCTGGATAGGGAAAGATCTTGAGATCATGTAGGTAGGATTAGTTGAAGTTGATTTTCCAATGTTTACTAGAGTGGGACCCCCTGGATTCAAAATTGGGGAACCTGAGCTGAGCACCACACTTCGTAGACTGAGTCAGATAGTCTGTTCTGCTAATGGGGTCACACAAGCTTTTCTTGACCCAGTTCCAATAGGATGGTTATAATTTTCTCCTCAGAAGTCAAGGGGAACAGTGAGTGAACAGAAGTGAAGATCCAACTAACAAAGAGCATGTGACCTGATTTGAGCAAAAGTTGTAGGGATAACTTCAGCCAATGTTTGCTTTTGATTGAGCCACTGATGCTTATCAAGCCAAAGACATCATCTATCGTCAATGACTGAGCCATGAATTAGGGAGTCCTGCCTGGCTCTATCCTGGGTTCCTCTGCTGCTAGAGGGTAGACAGTAGGCAGCATTAGGCAGTTGCCCAGTTTCTCTGAGCAGAGGTGGCTAGAAGTCTGTCCTTCAGATTAGCAGAAGAGTGAGCAGGAGTTTTTGTCTTCCATTTTCCTAACCTGTCTTTCTTGTTCTCTCTGTCTCTCTCTGTCTCTGTCTTTGTCTCTCTGTCTCTTTCTCTTTCTTTCTGTCTCTCTGCTAAGGTTTTGGAAAGCTATGTGGTCTTGTGATCAATCTGGAACTACTGAGCCTAAGACAGGTACCGCTTATAACCCATAGCAATCTTCTTTACAGGAATACTTGGGTGTCTTATATATTTAGGATTGCAGCTACGGTTTCTATTTTCATCACATAGGAATTAGTTTTGGCAGGTTGGTATATTTGTTACTGAGCTGAGAATTTCTCTGTATACTGATGATACCATTTTAATCGTTATCAGAGGAACAAAATTTTTATAGTTACTTTGCAAAGCTTGGCTTTGCTCTCCAGAAACCAGGAATCCAAATTGACTGAGGCAGAGGGTGGGAGTCGGGGGTTGATATATTCAATGACTCTTAAAAGTCAGGTGTTTCTTCTTTCTCTAGAAGGTATGGATATTGAGCTTCCATTTTTGGAAGGTAATGAGCTCTTCCCCACTCAAGAGCTTGCCCTGGCAGAGAAAGAAAAGGGAGAAAGTCACAAGCCTTTAGTAAGTGCTTGTTAAATGCCAGGCACAGGGCTAAGTACTTTGTAAATATTATTTAACTTGAAATCACCTTAGGAGATAGATGCTATTATTACCACTCCCATTTTACAGATGAGGAAATTGAGGCAGATTGAAGTTAAAATAATTTGCTTGAGGTCACACAGCAAGAAAATATCTGAAGCTGAGTTTGAACTCAGACCTTTCTGACTCTAGGTCCAGAGTTGTCCACTGTGGTCCCTATCCTGGAGGACTGTTTGTCAGATGTATCATGGAGAAGATTCTATGGGCTCGGGTGGAACTATATGCCCTTTACCTTCCCTTCCTGCTCAGCAATTGCATTAATGTTCTAGTGGCTATATTAGAAGGGCTGATTCATGGCAATCCTGTGTGGGAGCCACTTGTTCTTGTCTGGAGATTGGGAAAAGCAGGTCCCTGATAAAACTATTGGGTACATGCACTGATGTTAGTATAAGCTAGCAGAAGGCAGAGATGGTTCCATCTTTATCTCTTTATCTGGAGCACTTAGGACAGTACCTGACATATGATAACTAGCTTTTTCAACAGTAGCATTTATAGAGCACTTTTAGATTTGTAAAGTATTTTACAAATGTTATCTCATTTTATCCTCATAACCACTTTGGGATAGATATTATTATGATGCTCATTTTTTAACTTTCTCAAATAGTTCTTTTTTTTATTAAAGCTTTTTAATTTTCAAAAGATATGCATGGATAATTTTTCATCATTAACCCTTGCAAAGCCTTGTGTTCCATTTTCCCCCTTTCCTCCCACCCTTCCCCTATATAGCAAGTAATTCAATATATGTTAAACATGGTAAAATATATGTTAAATTCAATTTATGCATACATATTTATATAATTATGGTGCTGCATAAGAAAAATCAAATGAAAAAGGAAAAAAATGAGAAAGAAAATAATATACAAGCAAACAATGAAAAGAGTGAAGATACTATGTTGTGATCCACAATCAGTTCCCACAGTCCTCTCTCTGGGGGCAGATGGCTCTCTTCATCACAAGATCATTGTTGAAGAGAGCCACCTTTATCAGAATTGATCATCGTATAATCTTGTTGTTGCCATGTGCAATGATCTTATTTCACGTAGCATCAGTTCATTCAAGTCTCTCCAGGCCTCTCTGAAATCATCCTCCTGATTGTTTCTTATAGAACAATAATATTCCATAACATTCATATATCATAATTTATTCAGTCTTTCTCCAACTGATGGACATCCATTCAGTTTCCAGTTTCTAGCCACTACAAAAAGGGCTGCCACAAACATTTTTTGCACATGTGGGTCCCTTTCCTTCTTTTAAGATCTCTTTGGGATAGTAGAAACACTGCTGGATCAAAGGGTATGCAGAGTTTGATAACTCTTTGGGCATAGTTCCAAATTGCTCTCCAGAATGGTTGGATCAGTTCACAACTCCACCAACAATGTATTAATGTCCCAGTTTTCCCATAGCCCCTCCAACATTTGTCTTTATCTTTTCCTGACATCTTAACCAATCTGAGAAATGTGTAGTGGTACCTCAGACTTATCTTAATTTGCATTTCTCTGCTCAATAGCGATTTGGAGCACCTTTTCACATGACTAGAAATAATTTCAATTTCTTCATCTGAAAATTGTCTGCTCATATCCTTTGACCATTTATCAATTGGAGAGTGGCTTGAATTCTTATAAAGTTAAGTCAGTTCTCTATGTATTTTAGAATTAAGGTTTTTTATGATGCTCATTTTTACAGATGAGGAAACATCTTAGGCAGAAGGCAGAAGTTAAGTGACTTACTCAAAGCCACTCACATTCCCCATTATCTGAGGCTGGATTGGAAATCAGGTTTAGCTGTTATCTAGACCATCCTGCTGCCTCTAATAATAGCTTCCTAATGTTTCTTGATTAGAACAGCAAAGTAGCTGTGGATAGAGTCCTAGATCTGGAGTCACCAAGACCTGAATTCAAAGTCTGCCTCAGTCCTTAGATGCATCATCCTAGGCAAGTCACTCAACTCAATTTGCCTCAGCTTCCTCATTTGTAAAATGAAATGGAGAAGGAAAGGGCAAACCACTCCAGTATCTTTGCCAAGAAAACCTTAAATGGAGTTGTGAAGAGTCAGACTGAACACCTATAACGCTTATGAATGGACACAATGTTCCACAGTGCTGGGCACTTTGAAAAACGTACTAATGTGCATAGAGCAAACTGAGCTCATTGGGATCTAAAGAATTTAACCTTCCTCATTTTCCAGAGAGAGCCCCTTCTAATCCAGAACATGCTTGCTTACATGAATCTTTCAAGAATGGCCCTTCCAACATTGCCAGTCCTCCACCTTCACCAATTCAAAAGAAAACCAAATTCTCTCTTGTGGGCAGAAGTTTCCACCAACCAAAGAAACTGCCTTCAAAGGGCAGGATGAATGTTGATGGGGAGCACAAGTATGAAAGAATTTTTTTTCTGTCCCCAGACCCATTTGAGGAAAAGAAGATAAAAAGAAAGTGTTATTCAGTTCCTACTTGAGGGGAAAAACTCTGGACAAGAAAAGCCCAGCTGAAAAGTCGGCTTTGAAATTCCCTTTCAGCCTCACTTTTTCATCTCCCTTGTTTACAGACCAAGTTACTCCCTGTGGAGCTCAGTTTCCCATCAGCACCCTCCCAGAGAAAGGGTCTTATTTCTTCCTCTTGCTCTTTCCCTGAGGTGTGGTGACATTCATGATCTCTTTAGCCAGCATTAGCTGAGCTCAGCTGACCTTTCTCTCCCTGCTGGGTAGAGGCTAGATGGTAGAGGGGCAAAGGGCCTTTTAAGTGACCCTAGTCAGAAGTGTGGTGGGAAAATTTTTGATCCTAATTAAGATCAGAGAAAGAAGGAGCTCAGGGGCTTTCCTTTGCTGGGCTGGCATCGAGTGCCTTGACCTTGGCTGAGGTTTAAGCTTGTACAATGATACAATGAAAAGGCAGAAAAATTCATGGCAGCCTACAAGTGGAAGGCAGTGAAGTGATCCTACAGAAAAGGAAATTGAGAGAGACATTGGCCAGTCTGGTAAACTGATAATTATTCACAATAAGAGAGAGGAGCTACATAACCATCCCAAATGCTGGAAAATTCAAAAATCCATTTTATTTGCCATTGATCAACATTATTCTCTTAGATTACATTTGTCACAATTTTAATAGTAATGCTGCTTAAGTTAGCTATATCTAGTAATAAATTAGTTCTCATTACTCCCATGCACAAATCAACCGACCTCAGAAGAGTTGGCGCAGAATGTGTTGGGTTGGCTGAAAGCTTCGGGAGATGGCTAGAAATCACGTGCCATCAACAACAAGTTAGTACACAGGAAATGCACATCCATGTGTGGTGCAAGCGCTTCCAAGTCTGATGGTAGCTGAGTGGCAGATAATTAACAAGTGAAAGCCAAGTCCCTTCCCTGTCCTATGTTCCTAGGTCCTGCGGCAGGTACTCTGTCTGGGTGGTCACCAAGTATTAGCCTCAGATTAGAAAAAAGTGGCAGATATATGTCAAACCTCCCGTACTTATTCTCTGTGCTGTATTTTAAAAAATTGCTTTTAAAATCTGCAAAGGTTTAATTTTCCATGATAACACAATGGGAGAAAAGCAAAGAAAGCCCATATATTCAGGAGCAATCCCAGTTTTTTTTCCCTACAATGAAGTGATTATAGCATAGGTTCTTATTTTCTGCAAGGAGAAAAGAGACCAGTAATTATGATAGTTTGACAGAAAAACAAAAATGGATTTGAGTGAATTTCTCCCAGCTAGTACCTGACACACATACATACCCAAATTCCCACATAAATACATTTAGGCATATACACAAATGAACAAATACATATATACAAACACATAAAAAACTTATGCACAAATGCCAGCATCAATTCAGACATTCACCCATGCACACACACACATCCCCACACCCCCACACAAATACTCACACTCTCACACAAACACATAGACACATACCATTTTTTTTTTTTGTGTGTGGGCCACTTAATGTATTTACTAAGACAAGTTATTTTACAGTCAGGAAAAGGAAGGAGTTCTTGGAATTTATTTCCTGGACTGACCCCTCCCCTTCTCTTGATCTCAAAAGGAAAAGTCAGTACCAACCCAAGTCTTTTTTTTTTTTTTTTTTTCCAGCCAAGTATTTAGCTTGTGGACAGTGACACAGTTTATCTCAGTCATAGAAAGAGATTGAATTATGCCTCATTTACTTTCCCATCCAACTCTGTGAAACCTGGTCATTTGAGAAGCTAGGGAAGGGAATAACACCAACCTGTAATCTAGAAGCTCTGACAGCAGAACTCAAGCTCAACAAGAATAATTTCATTTCCTGAGACTCATCTCCAAAGTCACTTTAATGGGAGATATCAAAGGCTGGATTGTGTTGGACTGAGGTTTGTGCCCTGAGTCACTTTCAAAGGGATGTGTAACTGGCTCATTGAGATGATACAGCAGCCTTTGGTAGAAAGAGGAATACTCTTCACTCACCCTTTCTGCCACAAGGCAGTGAGCCTTGGTTTCATCTGAGCAAAGGACTCCAATCTCTCCATGAGAAATCGCCCCCAATTATAATGAAATGATCCTGAATCCCACCACCCTGACCCACCCAGAGATCTCCATAGACCAAATGAAATTCTTATTTCCTTCAACACAGGATTATGCTAAATGCACAATTATTGGTAGAATGATTGCTACATGAGCATTTCAAGCCTGTTGCTAAAGATGTAGACTATCATTCTGCTCTTTATGAGAATTTTCTCTCTCCATTAGAATCTTCTTCTAATATCTCCTTCTGATATGAAGATGACTCCAACCTTTGCTGTCAGTTGTCAAGTCCCAGAAGGTCTGATGAAAATGAAAGGCTTTTGAATGTGGGTCCTAAGAAGGACAGGTTCCTGCAAAGAATGGTTTGGAGATTGAGGGAGGCCTTTCACCATTGGACTGACCACAGGGTATTGGTTTCTTTTAGCCACAGCAACTGACAGAAGATATCTAGAAAAGTCTACAAGATAATCCTTGAAGGGATAATGAATCATTAAGATAATCATATTATCTGTCTATCTGTATATCTGTCTCTTTTTTTCTGTTTTGGATGTGGAGCCTCAGACCCAGAAAAGAGACTGACACACAATAAGCACATAGTAAGTACATGTCCATTCTTTTTCATTTTATTCCAGTGTAGTTAAACTTCCAGAGCTAAGAGTAGCCTCCATGTAGTCTTTGGAAAATGGCGTACACTGATACATTGTTGGTGGAATTGTGAATGGATACAACCATTCTAGAGAGCAATTTGGAAGCATGTTCAAAAAGTTATCCAAGTGTGCATACCTTTGACCCAGCAGTGTTTCTACTGGGCCTATATCCCAAAGATAGCTTAAAGGAAGGAAAGGGCCCCACATGTATAAAAATGTTTGTGGCAGCTCTTTTTGTAGTGGCTAGAAACTGGAAACTGAGTGGCTGTCCATCAGTTGGGGAAATGGCTGAATAAGTTATAGTCTATGAATGTTATGGAATATTATTGTTCTATAAAAATCAATCAGCAGGATGACCTACATGAACTGATGCTGAGTGAAATGAGCAGAACCAGGAGATCATTATTCATGGCAACAACAAGACTACACAATGATCAATTCTGATGGACATAGCTCTCTTCAATAATGAGGTGATTCCAACCAGTTCCTATTGTTCAGCGATGAAGAGAATCATATACATCCAGAGAGAGGCCTGTGGGAACTGAGTGTGGACAATAACATAGCATTTTAATGCTTTCTGTTGATATTTGCTTGAATTTTGTTTTCCTTCTTAGATTTTTTTCTTTCTCTTTCTAGATCCATTTTTCTTGTGTTGCAAGATAATTGTATAGATATGTATGCATATATTGGATTTATTCTATATTTTAACATATTTAACATGTATTAGACTACCTGACATATGGCGGAGGGAATGGGGAAGAGGAAAAAATTTGGAACAGAAAGTTTTACAAAGGTCAATGTAGAAAAATTATTCATATGTTCTGTAAATAAAAAGCTTTCATAAACAAAAAGGGAAAATGGTGTACAATTTCAGTCTGGATGGAACTAAAGGAAGCATAATTAATCCCTGCAAATAGATACCATTGCGAGAAGCTTTATAAAGGCTCTCAAACCAATGTGTCACCATATTAAATTTATTATGCCATCTAATGTAATGTTACCTCTAATTATTAAGGTAGCCAATGGGGGAAAAAAGGAAAGCTTTAGAATTGATGTACACATCTCTTGAAGACTTTAAGTAATTTAATTTTTCTATATTCTTTTGATGTGCTTATCTCTATGAGATATCTTCTGTGTGGATATGGCTCTCTGGATACAGCTCAGTATCTTCTTTGTGAACATGGCTCTACAGATATAGCTCTGAACCCCTTTATTCACGAGTAGTTATCTTTGGGATTACACAGGTCAATTGGTTGCTGGCCAATCTCTTGATGACCTCCTTCTTTTAGGAAAGCTATCCTTAGCTCCTATTCCCATCCCCACATTTGGACTGGAATATTTGGACAGGAGCTGTCAGAATTTATATGTATATATACATATTTATATATGTACCATTAGTACAGCCTTTGAGAACCAAGAGTCACTTCCATATTGGAAGGGACACCAGACAACATAGAACATAGTACTGGGGGCCTTGAATAGGTATAAATTAAAACTGAAGGGAAAAACATTCTGAAAACTAATTTTGAGAAACATAGATATAAAGCTCATGAGTTTGTGAAGACAACAAGTAAACCTGACTTGCCATGGTAGAATGGAAAAAGTTTTAACTTTAGTTCAAGCAACTGGGTTCAAATTCTGCTCATGATGCTTATGATATGACCCTGGGCCAATCACCAAATTGTTCTTTTCCTCAGCTTTTTTCTCTGTAATGTGAGGGGGTTGGAATAGATGAGATGGCCTTCAGGATCTCTTCCAACTCCAAGTGTATGGTGATTCATTTCTGGTAGATCTGCAAATGAATACTTCTGGAGAGTAGTTGGGCAATGAATCAATAAAAGTTACAAAAAGTAGTCACATCCTCTAAATAATTCTATTATTGGGAAAATGTCTTGAAAACAGTATAAAAATGGACAACAATAACAAAATGAGAATTCTCCATTCAGTGATGTGCACAGCAGCACTGTTTGTGATAGTGAAAAAGTGCCACAGCAATGTAAAACCTGCCGAATAAGTGTGGTACGCTAATATGCTGGGATGTTAGGATGTAATTAAATTAGAAATGATTAAGGCCTATAAAGAAAGATAGAATGATATTTAGGGAGTAATATAAAGTGAAAAGGGCAAGAACAGGTGAATACTCTATGTAGTAATTACAAAGTATAAGAGAAAAAATGAATGCTAAACCTTGACAGTACAGAGGAAGGAAATGAGAAATTAGGACCATTTATGCATCTTAAATGTATATTAAATTACTGAAAACAATTTAATTTTTTGTCATTTAATATGAAACTTACACAGACCATCTAATAAAATGATCTCTAAACCATATTTCTAATTTGGGTTTATATCAACAAAGCAAAATAGGAAGGAATAAAGAAAGCTCTTAGTTCAGAGATCTCCAAGAGATGTCAACTGAGACAGTCAAGTCTATAGATTTTGAATTCAGTCTTGGCAAGGAAATCAACATGGAGGGGAGGGGTAGTCATAGGCTGTCCAGCTTGACTAGGTCTCCATATGTTATGGACTCACTCTGCCAGGAGAGAGAAAATCATTGATTCAAAGGGCATAAAGGGATGACACTCCATTACCTGAAAAAAAAATCTCCTGATCTATCAGTGAACAACGAAGGAGAGTGTCAGGGATACCTGACCCCCAGTGATAGAACCATCATATAATTTTGTAATGGAGCGTGAGACGAGCTTCATAAATTCACATAGTAACAGAAGTGGGCAGCCACTCGTCATCCGAGCTATTTCAAGAGCAGAGCAGATCTCTCTGCGTATTAGAGAAGTTCACAGTTAGTTAAAAATAGGCTTGGAGAGAAGGTGCTTTTAGACCACAGCTCATTCTGGATTTCACTCAAGACCCATTCTGGGTGGCAACTTATCTCCTTTCAGTTCCAGTTAGTATCCCCGAGGGCTATCTCCCCATCAGTAGCAACCTCTTTTCCCAGGTGCTCAATTTCACTTCTGCATCCCCCTGACAGCAGGACCACCCAGGTAGGAGATGCTGATCGCTCAGGAGCTGCAAGTCCCTGAGCAAAAGGCTTTGCCCTTGAGGGAGAAAATGAACCCTTTGATTTTTGAGGTTCAGAAGCAATGATCAAGATTATATGATACAACAATTCAAACTAGAAGCCATCATAGAAGTTTTCTACTCCAATCCATTCATTTTACAGAGGAAGTAATTGAGATTCCCAAAGAGGAGATTACTTCCCTGATGATACAGTGAGAGATATAGCCTGAAACTCACATCTTCTGACTTTGTCATGATACACAGCCACATTTCTCTGCAGAAATGATGTTGATGATAAACTATAAGAAGATTCCCCAAATATTCCCGAGAATTAAAAAAGCAAACTATATTTGGACCAGATCATTAATAATAGATTATTGTCCATAATTGCCTTGTCATGACATTGACTTATAAAAATTTGAGAACAACATTTTTAATAGCTGTTATCATAATGAAAACTCTATTTTCCAAACTACATGAAATGAAAAGCTTTCAAGATGTAAAGACCTAGTGGGAGAAATTCTAACTGCTTGGAAACATGACTAGGCCCTAATGGAATTGTGCTGAAAATACTTTCAGTGAGTCTAATGAGAATGAACTGACATCCCAGTACTGTCACATAGTCACAATTATTGCATCTTCCGGCGCAGCAGGCTGCCAAATACTAAATGTTCAATAATAGCAGGCTTGCAACTTGTTCCGTGACCATTTCTACCTGAACTCCAGCAAAAAAGGTGAGAAAAATGAGACAATCATCATAATGATGATACAGTTTCTCTCTAGTTTAGAAAACCTTTTCTTCACAGTCACCCCATGAAATAGGGAATGCAGCTATTATTTATTACCTCTATTTTTGAGATCAGTCAGTCAGTCAAGTAGCATTTATTAAGTTCTTACTATGTACCATATATTGTGTTAAGTGATGGTGAAACAAGGAAAGGCAAAAAAAAAATAAACAGTTCTTACTTTCAAGTAGTCTCATGGGGGACAAAATTTGCAAATAACTACATACAAACAAGAAATAGAGAAGATATGGGGGCAGAAGGAAAGTGCTAAGATGAAAGAGAACTGGGGGGGGATGCAAGAGCAGAAGGTGGGACTTTAGCTGAGACTTAAAAGAAGTCAGCAAAGCTAACAGGCGGTGATGAGGAGGGAGAGCGTTCCAAACATGGGATTCAGATAGTAGCAGCACCCAAGTCCAAAGCCCAGAGATACAACATTTTGTGAAATTAGGGAATTAGTTTAGAGACTTTAATTGGCTTGCCTAAGGTCACCCAGCTCAAAGATGGATTTGAACCTAACCATCCTCTCTCCACTTTGGAACAAAGGGATTCTTGTGTTAAATAAGGTGCTATCATGAAATCCTGATACAATAAATGAAATTTAGTGGAAATACTTATGTGTGTTATTCAGTTTTCACAGCTAATTCAGTTCCTTCCAAATAGGGAGGGAGTAAGACCATTCTTAAAGAGGTACTCCTGATTTCACTGGAAGGCTAAATGCGGTGCCTCTGTCTAACGTTAGTTATGAATTATCCAGCAACGAAGAAGCTTAATTTGGGTATTAGGTGCATGTTTCCTTCTTTCTTTTTTTTAAAAGACACTTGAGTTTTAAAAAAGGTACGGTCTGCCTACATTTTCAAGCACAACAGTAATCAAAAATATTGTAATAATACCTTACAGATAAACACCATTTGTCTCTGAAGAGCTCAAAGCACTCTGTAATCAGGAGCTTATTAGAATTCTGAAATCCCAGGTAGAAATTTTATGAATTTTATCAAAATTGTCAACTTTGATTTTCCTCATGGACAAAAAGATGGGTCTTTTGGGTCTGTTCAGGTCCGGTGGTCAAGATGTTTAAGAGTCTGTGATGGAGTCCTATATTTCATCTCTCCTGCCTTCTCTTCCCTCCATAAATGCCAAGTCTGAGCTTCTGTTCTCAGCCCATCTTCTTCTCACTTGTTTTCCCAGCTCTGGGTCACTATTTTTAGGGCAGAAAGGATTTTGTCTCAGATGCTGCTGTCTGCTCAGGCTCTAGTTCTTGCCAAAGGAAAGCCAGGGCTCCAAATCTGCCAGATCTATTGCTTTACATATATACTTGTGGCTCAGTTTGGCTATAAATGATCCAGGGGTTTAGTGGCAGGCAAGTACAATATGAGTGAAGACTATAGTATAACAGCCTTAAGAGACCATGAAGTCTTGGGCTGCATTGAGAGAGGCACAAATTATCCAGGATCAAGGAAGTTATTTCCAAAATATTGATAGTAGCACCTTTCCCTCCCCATTCTTCTTCCCAACAATATAACATAATCCAAGAATATGGTATAGTATGACTGTGCTAGAAGAAAAGGTGAATTTGGTGAATATGGAGAAGTATCAAAAGACTTTTATGACCTGATGCAGAATGGAGAAAATGAAACCAAGAAAAAAAGTCTATTCAATGATTTCAGCAACGTAAGTAGTTATTATAACAATCACAAAACAATCAAAAGTAAAAATGGCAGAACTGCAAAGAACAACAGTCCCCCAAAAGAATATATGAGAAGATATCACTGTTCACTCCTTTGTAGAGATGGAAGTTAAAGGGATATGAAACATTGTATATATTGTTGTATTTTTTTCAACATGTTGAATATTTTTCCTGATCCCCCCCTACTTTTTCTTTAAAAATATTTGTTTTATGCGGTGGCTTTCTAGGAGAGGGGAGAAGATAAGGGAATTTATGCAATATGAAAACAAAACATAACATTTAAAATTTAGTTTTGAAAATCAGGAAGTGATATTATCTTTCCTATTTCTTCTGCACTAATCAGAGCCCATTTGGAGTACTATGTTCAATTTAGAGAGGAGGTAGGTAATCTGGAGAGGCAACAAGGATGGGAGAGGTTGTTGAGTTCATGCCATTCAGCAAAAGACTAAAGAAGCAGTATTTAGAAGACTCAGAAGCACAGTCATATGATAAGTCAAGTAGTTGAAGGGCTATTAATTGGGAGGGGGAAAGGATTTTCTTTGTCCTTCTTGGTCCACTAGAGTTGAACTAGGAGCAGTGGGTGAAACTTGCAAAGAGATTGATTTAATCTGGATCCCAGGAATTATTTCTCATTAGTTGAAGCTATTCCTAAGTAGACTGGACCACCTTCAGAGAGAAGGGAGTCCCCCCCCCCCATTGGTGGTCTTCATGCAAAAAACTTGTTGGAGAAGTCATAGAAGAGTTGGCCTCCAGATCCCTTCAACTCAGAAAATCTGTCCGCTCCCATTTCTAGGAGACCTTCTAGCTCTTCTCTCACAATAGCCCCGTGAGGGAGGCATTGTAGATATGATTATCAGCATTTCGTGGAGGAGGAATCCAACTCAGGCTTAGAGAAGTGAATCAGACGGCCCACAATCATAAGCTTAGAAATGTGAGAGTCTAGGAGCTGACCTTCACTCAAGGTCAGGGTATTTTTCAGATTTCTCCTGTCTTTTTCCACTGGGAAGAGTCAGGTTGGTCTATACTCACTAGTGGACTCAATACTGGCCATTTATATCTAATCCCAGCATGTTGCTTGGCCACCATTAGGCTAAAGAGAAAAGTTAGAACGGCAGCTCTTCTCTCTGGAGGTGCTGAGAATCTTTCTATTCTTATTCCTTCTTTCTTCATCTTCTGGAGAAAGGGACAAGACATTTTACAGATAGAGAAACTGAGGCAGAGGACTCATTTAACATTTTTCAATAGTATTTTATTTTTCCAAATATATGTAAAGATAGTTTTCAACATTCGTTTTTGTAAAACCTTGTGCTCCAAATTTCTCTCCTTCCCTCCCTTCCTTCCTCCTTCCCCAAGATAGCAAACAATCAAACATAGGCTAAACATGAAACAGAGGAATCATGTCAGAGATCATGTAGCGCGTCAGGACAAAGACACTTTGACTTCTGTCTGAAGCGTTTTGTCTTATTTGGCTGACAAATTACTTACGTGGCTAAATGGTCTTATAGATAGAGGGCCGGAAGGAACCTTAAAAGTCGTTGAATCAAACACCCTCATTTTACAGCTGAGAAAACAGGAGCCTACGGAGGGGAAGTGGCGCAGAATCACTCGACTCAGCAGCAGGATGTGAATGCAGCTCCTGGGATTCAGGAGTCAACAAGGGTACCATGTTGCCTCCTTCCTCCATGGGTCATGATCTTTGGGAGACTTTCAGTTCTGTTTGCTTTTTAATGTGCCAGTGGAGGATGTTAAACTAGCTGGACCCAAGGGACCTGGGGAAAGTCACCTGGCTTTTTATTTTTATTTTTTTGGTGTGTGCTGCTCACCTGTAACCTAGCAAAACAGACTTTCAGGAAGCTGGAAATAGCTGGGTTGAGACTCCTTCAATGGCAATGATCAGAAGCAGCTTTCTCAGTTACCCAGGGAGCCAGTAGTAGCCGCAAGGAAGACCACACAGTCCTTGGACTGGGTACTATTTTAAAAAGTGATTTGTTAAAAAAAAAAATAGACCCGCCAAACGCCAACAAACAATCCAAGAGGTTGTATGTATGAAACTGAATTGCCAATACATATTGATTATTGGGGGAGGAGGTAGTTAGGGGGCACCATAGTATTTAGAGCGGTGGCCCTAGAGTCAGAAAAAGTCATCTTCCTGAGTTCAAATCCAGCCTCAGACACTCATCAGCTCTGTAATATAGGAAAAGTCACTTAATTCTGTTTGCCCCATCTGTAAAATGAGCTGGAAAAGGAAATGGCAAATCACTCCGATATCTATGTCAAGAAAACCCCAAATGCGATCAGAAAAAGTCAGCCATAACTGACGAATAAGTAGGCAACAACAAAATAGGATTTGGTTTCCATTGAGAAGATGGACCTGATGTGGAATCCTTCAAGATCCGGCCATGTTCAAGGGCTGTGCAGATCAGGGCTGGCCAGGGTCCCAGGCAGGTCAAGGTGAGCAGGTGGACAGTGAGTCATATGGCACAGCCCATGATGCTGTTAGATCAGACCACATCTGTCCCGGGCCACAGCCTTCTGTTCAAATCTTTCAGCTCAGCACAGCTGCTTCGAGAACATCCTTGGGTACTTGAGATAAATAAATCAGGTTGGGCTTCCTGCAGGTTCTGGCATCCTTAGGGTTTTATGTGAGTGAGGATGCTTCTAAGGCAGGAGGCTGATTGCCATTATTGCCCAAGAACTCAGCCAGAACATGGGCTTTGTAAGGATTGGGCTCCAGTGGCTAATCAGATATTCAGATAGTGATGGCTCAGCTTCTGTTCTAAGAAATGGGTCTGTAAGGCTGTCTTAGATCACCTCCTGGATGCATTAGTAAGGAGTAGGGCCCATTTGGTGAGGGTTCATTAGGCAGTAAATTGCGATCCGAGGATCAATGGTTTGGGACATGGCAGTTAGCACCTTTCTGCCCTTCCGTGGGTAAAGTGGGGATCTTCTCATTCCCATCCCTCACCTCCCTCATGAGGAGGGCTGTGAATATCTGTTGCAAAGGCCAGAGCAGCCGGGAGATTTCCATGGCTCCAATATGGCTACTGTAGAGCTCTCAAAAGGTGTTCTCAGCCTTTGCACTCCAAATGTACAAACAGAGAGCAAAGTCTATGGGGACAGGAGCTTGTGGACAGCAACCAATAGAGAGGCCAGAATTGGCCCAGAGCTTCATCCCTGTTGGCTGATCCAGAACCTCCTACCATACAAGCAGCCAGTAATCATCCATCCTACTCTTAGCATGCACCTGGACAGGCATTTCACATTGTTGATTCAAATTCATTTCTTGGTCCAGGGGAAAGCAGCCCAACGTCATCAGGGCAATTCAGTGCAATTCAATCAACAGTCATTAAACCCTTGTTTTGTGCTATTCTGGAGATCTAATATACACGCTTGTCCTTAAGGAGCTTATATTCCTAGAGTGGTTGAAAATCACCTCCTTTCAAATGGCTTTTGAACTGGCAATCCAGATAGGAAATGCATACAATGCTACATGTGCAATTGGTCAAAGGCAAAGGGCATCCTCCAGGTCCAGCCCAAAATGAAGTCATTTTTATTTTCCAACCAATTAACCTGAATTCTTGTTGTCAGCAAGATCCTATGTATTCTAGATTTCTTTAAATTCTGCATTGTTTATTGCTTTATTGACCATTTAGACTTAAGAAAATGATGGGGAGGGACTGTTAATAATGAAAATTAAACCTAACAATGTATACATTTTTTTCCTTTTTGAAAAGATATTTAATATTTTATTTTTCCCAATTACATATAAAACCATTAAAAACAATCCCCCTTTTATATTAGCATGATTAAAAATAAGCAATTTGAATTTTTTGCTCATTTTGAACTGATCATGTGGTAATAATCACTGACCTTAAATCCAAGAAGGCCTGAGTTCGAATCCCACTTATCCATATTAATTGGACAACTCTAGAAAAGTCCCTCAAACTCTCAATGTTAGAAGAAGAGATCACTCTCCTTGGGGGGAGGGAGTTTCCTCACCTGAGAGCTCTTTGTACTAAAACCACCTCCTGTCCAGACCCTTTCTTGATTTGAACCAGCTGTTTAGATATCATGTGGACCCAGTCCCACAGTGGCAGCTTCATCTGGAAAGAAAAGGCAACGTTTCCCCACCTTGCCAATGGACACAGATTTACATGATGAAACATTATTCATCATGAAGCTTTGTAGGAAATTCAATAATTCAACCTGAATTATTACATTTTAACATGAAGACACTAAACATTAAATTAGGATGAGGAAAAAATTCTAGAACAGCTTGTCAGCTCAATTCTTGAGGGGGAAGACTTAAGGAAGTGAAAGGAAGGATGGGAGATGGGGATTCTAAAGAGGACTTTGTATTCTGGAGATATGGTTCAGGTAGAACCGGTGGACTTTGACCCATCTCAAGAAAAAAGACGCCATTACAATGGAGAAGTTTATGAGGATGATGAGATAAAAGGATTATTGTAATAATTATTTTATAAATTATTATGCATTCTAATTGTTATACATCATTATAAATTATAATAATTATTATTTTATAAATAATATTTCATTTGAACTGGTCAAAGAGAGAGCTCTCTCTTTCACCTCAGAAGTGGGGTTCAATGGCAAACATCTTAATGGGGGCCAGTAAATGCCCTTCATTACAATGCTGGCTTTTGTTTGCAATAGTGAATGAGTGGAAGACTACAATCAGTAATATAAGGGGGGGGGTCTTCCAAGGACCTTAGAGGTTAATGTGCTATTTCCTTTGGGCTTAGTCTTACAGCCTCTGCTTCCACAGGCAGGTAGAGGCTCTGTTAGATTTTGGGGGACAGAGGTGGCAGTAGGGTACCTCTTGGGCCTATAAGCTCTTTCTCCTTTGTGAAATCCCCACAAAGCTCATTTATTGATGTGGTCTAGTCCATGGACTAATCACCAGGATATGAGCCTCAGCTGTTGGGTCAGTTCAGTGATAGGCTAGGTCAAACAGAGTACTCTGAAGGGATAGGTTCTTAGTAGGTTTGCTGCTGCTGATACTGGTACTGGTACTGGTGTGCTAGTGGTGCTGCTGCTACTAAAAGGCTCTTGTACTGTGGCCAGTGACTGTACCTCTGATGGCCTCTTTCAAGCTTTTGAAGCTCGTGAGTTTTTTTTTTTTTTTAACCCAGTCCATTCCGTCTCTACTCATTTCACTGAAGATCTGGAAAGAATAATAGCGAGAGATAAAAGAAGCCTGGAGCTGAGCCTTCACAGCCACCTGGCTGCCAGGTAAAGAGATGAGGAGATTAAGGGGCTACCTTTGCCTCTCCTCTTGGCATTTCTTCCTCCCTTGAAAATTGCCAGAGTGAGATCTCTGCTTGGACTTTTTATATTCATAGTCAGTTCTGGATTAGAAGCCACTTAAAGGGCTTTGTGTGACTATATACCATCTGATCTATAAGGTCTTGGATATGTGTGCTTCTGTCCCTTAAGCATGCCTGGAAAGCCACAGATTCACCTACCTAGGTGGGAACTAGGCAGGGGTTAGGGTGCCCACTCTTAGGATGGAGCTCTCTTTAACCAGTTCAAAGGAAATGTTATTTATAAAATAGTACTTATTATAATTTATAATGATATATAACATAATTATAAGATACAATAATTTACAAAATAATTATTACAATAATAATTATTTATAAAATAACGGCCTAATGTGTAGAGTTATCTAGATGCTGATTTCCTTCTCTTCCTTTCACTTCACCCTCATTACACATTGCTAGAGTTAATGTGGAGCTTGGTGGTACAGAGGATCCAATGCCGGACTTGGGGTCAGGAACATTCATCGACCTGTGTTCAAATCTGGCCTCAGACACTTAAAAGCTGCATGATGGTGGGTCACTTAATCCTACTTCTTAGTTTCCTCAGCTATAAAATGAATTGGAAAAGAAAATGGCCAACCATTCCAGTATCTTTCCCAAGAAAACTCTTAAATGGGCTAACTAAGAATTGGATACCACTGAAACAGCTGAACAATTCAAAGCCAATTTCATTTCTAAACTTAAAGCTTTACTTTTCCTTGATACAAGTATCATTTCCTTGATACAGTACCATGCTGAGTAGGAGCCATTACTCCTTGATACTATATATATAAGCAGTACCTTGTAAAGGTACTGATAGCCATGATGAGTAGAGACAATTCTTTTTCCTTGATTATGTATAGGAGCAGTACCTTGTTGAAGATTGATTGCCATGGTGAGTAGGGGCCATTATTTGTCTTTGATAATGTATATAAGCAGTATCATGCTGAAAATTGATCGCCATGGTGGGTAGGGGCCATTACTTCTTATTGATAAAGTATACAAACAGTACCATGTTGAAGGTACTGATAGCCATGGTGGGTAGGGGCCATTACTTCTTATTGATAATGTATATAAGCAGTACCATGGTAAAGATTGGTAGCTATGTTGGGTAGGAACCATTACTTCTCCTTAATAATGTATATAAGCAGTACCATGCTGAAAATTGATCGTCATGGTGGGTAGGGGCCATTACTTCTTATTGATGAAGTATATAAGCAGTATATTTGTCTTTGATAATGTATATAAGCAGTCTATGCTGAAAATTGATCGTCATGGTGGGTAGGGGCCATTACTTCTTATTGATAAAGTATATAAGCAGTACCATGGTAAAGGTTGGTAGCCATGGTGGGTAGGAACCATTACTTCTCCTTGATAATGTATATAAGCAATACCTTGCTGAAGATTGCTTGCCATGGTGAGTAGGGGCCATTATTTGTCTTTAATGTATATAAGCAATACCTTGCTGAAGATTGCTTGCCATGGTGAGTAGGGGCCATTATTTGTCTTTGATAATGTATATAAGCAATACGTTGTTGAAGATTGATTTCCATGGTGGGTAGGGGCCATTACTTCTTATTGATAATGTATATAAGCCATTCTGCATTTAAAGAAAAAATGGGGTAATGAGAGAGAGATTGTGTGTGTGTGTGTGTGTGTGTGTGTGTGTGTGTGTGTGTGTATGTGTGTGTGTGACAGAGGGCCAGGGAAGGCCCGATGATCACCAAGTCATCTTATTATGAAGGCCAATCAATAAGCCTTTACCAAACACATCCTCCAAGTGAGAGGCCATATTAACTACTGGGGGTGCAAAGTAAAGTGAAAGCAGCTCCTGCTCTCAAGAAGCTCATAGTCTAAGGGGGGGTATTAAAGTTCTCTGAGTCCCCCCCCCCCACACACACAGAAAGGTGGAGATAGTGAGAGAGCTTGGAGAGTCAAACTGAAAAGCAAAGAACAGGATTTTTCGTTTGTTCCCTGTTTGCTCTAATTAGCAAATGCTTCAGTGCCCTGGAAAAGCGAATCTCCCCAGAGGTGCTGGCTGGCCGGCCAGTCGGCCATGCTAGTGTGGGGCCTTCAGCTGGCTCCTGAACAGGGAGCTTGGCTCTGACCAGTTGTTTGCATTCAACAATTAATAGCTTCTCCATTTGCATGCTCCTTTTTTTTCCCTTTTGCACGTTGAGAGGAAAGTGAGCACCTTTTGAAGAGAAGATATTGGAGGCCTGTGATCATCAGCAGAAGGGGCAAGGGACCCAAGGGCCCTCCGGCTAATAGAGCATGAACAGGACAAGGTCTGGGGTGAAAAGTGACATGTAATTTTAGTTAGCCAGTGTCTCACATATAGCTTAATGTGAACCACAAAGCTCCAGAGATAGATGGGTACTGGTCACTTTGTCATTATTAAGAACGCATGAGTTGCCAAATAACAGAGTCCAGAGGTTCTGATTTCACCCAAAAGGGGCTTTTCATGCTTTATTTTGACAACAGTATGCAAATGATTCTGATTTAGTCCATTCTCCACCTGTTGTCCTTGCATGGTGTAACTTCTGCCTGTTTGTTAAAGAGCATTCAAAATACATTGCCCAGTATAGATTTATACAAATCCCCAAAACAGGGGATGCAAAAAACACCCACCAAAAAACAAAAAAAACTTTTGAGAGTAACATTAATAATAATTATTTATTTAGCAGTTTGTGACTTACTAAGTATCATTATTCACCTCAACTTGGAAATAAGGAGGCTTGAGGAGCTAAGATGATTCGTCCAGGTTCATTTAACCATTTTGTTTTGTACTCAAGCCTCCTGACTTCTAAGCCCAATATTCTTTTCACATCATTTTTTCCTTCATTTTTAAAAGTAGTCTATTTATATAACATTTTTTATATACATAGAATGCTGGGCATTTACAGAGCACAGTTTAAGGTTTTATGTGGATTATCCACCCCGATCCTCACGGATCCCCTGTGAAGTAGTTGCTATTTATTATTCCCATTTTAGAGATGAGGAAACTGATAGTGAGAGATCAGGTGACTTGGACAGTCAGGGTTAACCAGTCTTGGAGGCAGGATCCAAATCTTCCTAAACAAAGTCACAGTTAACAAGGCAGGATTCAGCTCTTCCTGACTACAGACTCAATGCTTTATCCATTTTCCTCATTGGTTAGAGAACTAGCCAAAGGGAGGAGACCCAGGCTTGGTCTCAGCTAGAAACAAAAATCTACTTGGTTTGGATGCTGTTTCATAGTGGATCAATGACAAATGAGACTGTGATAATGGAGTTAAAGCTGGAAGGGACTTGGGCACCATCGAGTGCATCCTTCTCAGTCTTCAGATGAACTGCCAAAGGCCCAGGGCTGACCTGTGGCTTAGCCAGGTCACCTAGGTCCCCTGACCCCTTAGCCAGGACTCTCTCCAATGTGCCATACTTCCAACAGGCTGATGGGAGGCTTCATCATCCCTGCTCTGGGGCCCCAGTATAGCCCCTAGTTGATGAGCTTAATAATGAAGCCTCTGAATCCCTTCTAAGGCAGAGCAGGCTGTTCATAATATTCCTTTTGTAGAAAGGTTCAGAAAGGAACTGTCCAAGCCAAGAGTACCAAGGGAGCCTGGGTCAGCCCTTTGTTCTTTGGAGATTTCGGTCTCCTCATCTGTAAATGGGGGGTATTGATGAACTGGCCCCTCAGATCCATCCCTCTATCCTTGATACCCCCACTGAGGGTAGAATTGATAAGCAAGATTGCCTATAAGCTGGACTGTGGCAGGCTTTGGGGGGCCGGTGGGTGTCTGTGTCCTTCCCTCTGTGTTCATTTCACGTTAAAAACCAAAGGGAATCGTCGGTTTTGGTGAGCACAGTTTCCTAGGGTACTTACCTTTAAGATGGTTCGTAAGCTCATGGAGGAGAACAGAGCTTCCTGCAGAGTTCTGCTAGGGGAAGGGCCAGTAATGTCTGATTTGCAATTATTTATGGTGTGCTAACAGACCCAGAAAAAATGGAAATGATTGGCCCAGAAGCTCCTGGCTGCAGATTTGGTGTCAGGACAAGTGAGGGGGTACCTGGGCGGCTGTAAACCATCCCCTTGTCATGTCAGAGCAGAAAATGGGAAGGCTTGGAGTGAGGAGTGAGCTGGACAGTTGCAATCAGACTGGCCAGTTCACTGAACCGCCTGACAGGGAGTTAAGGAAAGCTGGAGGCCAGGCCACAGGAGTCTCTCGCCTCACTTGTGCTGGGTTTGCCTTCTTTTACAGCCTCATAAAAGCTCTGCATTTCTCAGCTAAAAGGCTAAGTAAACACACAGTGTTATTGCACACCTGAGATATTTCAATTGCTTGCTCTTTTTCCTTTTTAATAAAAGGAATCAGTTCAGTACAGGGTTGTTTTGAGGGGGAGGGAAGTCATAGCTTTTTATTTGCAGTGGGATTTGCTGTTATCCTTGTCAGTTCTCCAAATGAAATGGGCCACTGTTATTACATCCATTTACCAGATGAAGAAACTGAGGTTTCTGGTGGACCTCACCAGATTGGCCCCAGAGAAAGTCTTCAGTCACAGTCTATAGGTACTTTGGCTAACCACACTGAAGTCTATTTGTAGAAACAGACTATTCTTCTGAGACAGGAAGAGAGGTGGGTGATTGCGCTATACCTGAACCCATAAACAGCTACCATTTTCTATACCAGATCAATCCGTTAAAAAATATATGTGTATATATATATATATATATATATGTATATATATATATATATATATATATATATATGTATAATGTACCTACTATGTGCCAGGAATACAAAGTAAAAAAATGAGGTTTTGTTCTCATATAAATGGGCATTTATCTATCCATCTCCCAATGTGATAGAGCCGGAAGAGATCCCACAAGTCTCAGAGGCTATCCTTCTAATCTATAGGTGAGGAAATTTGTACCCTGGGATATAAGGGACATTTCCAAGATCATTTTGTAAACACAATCCATATAAAGCTATCGTGTAGACTACCTCTAAGCCTGGGCTCCAGGACTCTTGGTAAACTAGGCTTTGTTACTTATGCTTGCTTTTTAGCAGGAAGTGCAAAAGAAAATGTACACACACACACACACACACACACACACACACACACACACACACACACACACA
>JAJPUD010002521.1:195047-213766 GCA_023553655.1 Myrmecobius fasciatus
ACACACACACACACACACACACACACACACACACACACACACACACAATCCTGGTAATTAAGAAGCCTACACAGAAATTAGCTCCATCTGCAACTCCGGCACCTCACAATATCCTCCAGGCCTCCTAGTCAATTCAAGTCAAAGAATTATTCATTAAGAAGCTGCTAGGTGGTGATGGGATAGTTCCAATTTAATCCCAGATACTTATGACCCTCAGCAAATTAGGCCTTGTTTAACTTATTTCTTCACTTGCCTCCAAAATGGTAGGGAGGTTTAAATGAGACTTTCCATACCTTCCAACACACTGTAAATGCTGGCTGTGATTTTTATTATTCAGCATTTCCCATGCACCACACCAAGTGCTGGGGATAACAATATAAGTAAAAAGACATATAGTGGTTGCCCATGGAGGAATGGGAAAGACATCCCACACAAGGGGTCTGCAAGAAGAGACACTGAGAGACTCGCTACTGTCTCCATGGAGAATGGAGGAGGGCCGACCTCAGACTGGCCAGCCCTGCCTGACATGGGTCTAGGGAAATCCTCCTCTGCCTTCCTGCCTCTGTTCCCTTGCTGTCCCTCCATCAAATCTGAACTCTGTGATCCTGTTGGGGATGAGTGACCTCTTATTTTTTGAGTCCATTCTAAAAATGGATTGAGGGACCAGAATAAAGCAGGATGGCTAGGTTCCCACAACTTATTCCTAAGAAGGAACTTAATGTGAATTGATTGGGAATTTCTGAGAACCCCCAGCCCACATCCCTCTGCTGGACCCTATTCTCCTGGGATGCTTTTTGCCTCACTGGGGACCATCCCACCCAGGTTAGCTGGAGCATGCTGGATGTAGAATGCAAGGAAGCAAAGATCTCACTGGATCGAGAACCTGACCTCTGTCTGGATCAAGGACCTGACCTCTCTCTGAGCAGCTGCCAAGGGTAAAAGAGAGCTCTCACGATTGAGAGAGGCCCCTCAGTCCCTGGCCCAGCTTGGAGGTTGCTCAATTCAAATCAGAGCTGTAGCCTTTCACCTGTGAAGTAGAGAAGATGGCATTTATTCTGCTAACAACACTCCTTGAGAGCTGGGAAAATGTGGGGGGAAGCTTAGAACAGTGCATGGGGGAGCTCCCGCTGCTCTTTCTGCCCAGATTTATAATCAATGAGAGCAGAAAGCCAAAGGAGACAAATTCTTCTGATGGGTCACACAGCCATGGTGACCTCAGCTGACATTTTCCCCAGCTCACATTTCTCCAGCAGGGGCACAGGTCAGCAGCTTGGAGGGCATTGGGAAGTAGCCAGTCTGCCCCACTCTCATGTTCCACTCGAGGAACCAGAAGCTGAGGGACTGAATCAATTGGAAGGATTTGCTCTATGCTGGAAGGGGTCTGCCTTAGACTGTCCCCAATTGCTCCATCTCCAGGGCCCTGTCCTCTTAGTTATAGGCAGGGTGAAGCCCACAGCCCAGGAAGCAGGTAGGGACAGGAATAGAAGCTGCCTCAGTCTCAGACTTTCAAGTTGCTATTGCCATTTCTTATATGACCCTTATTTTTTTTTTAACTTTTTCCTCATCTCCCCCTTTCTTCTCCTCCTCCTTCTCTTTTTTTTCTTCCCTTCTCCTCCTCCTTTCTTTTCCTCTTCCTCTCTCTTCTTCTTCCTTCTCTCTTTTCCTCCTCCTTTCTTCTTCCTCCTCCTCCCCTCTTATCTCCTTTTCTCCTTTCATCTCCTCCTCCTTTCACCTCATTTTCTCCTCTTATCTCCTCTCCTCTCATCTCCTTCTCTCCTCTGATCTCCTTCCCTTACAGTGGACCCTAACCAGAGTTGCTGCACCTGCCACCACAGCTTTGCTTTGAAAGTCAAATCAAGTTCAGACATCTCAAGCCTTTGAGGTGACAAACAAAGCTTGGTGGTGAGTGGCTTGGCCAGTGACCTGGAAAGACCCCACTGAGAGTCAGTGGGATGAAGAAGGCAAAGGGGGAACCAAAGCCTTCTCAGTATTCAATTGTCTCGTTATTCTGCAGACAAAATTGGCCAGTGGAGGTAGGATGGGCAGGTCAAAGATGAGAAGAAATGCAGAGCATGGGAAACCATGTCTCCAGACAGGGAGAGACATTTGCCAAGCAGGGAGATGCAAATAGCCATTTGCACTTAATCACCCTTATGTCCAAGGTGCTTTCCTTCCAGATCAAGAGCACCCACAGTGGGCACACAAATGATTTGCTACCCTTAAGATCAAATGGGTCCCCAACCCATTGTTTTTTAATTGTTTTAATTTTCTTTTTGTGTTTGAGGAAGCACCATGATCCTGGTATAAGAACAGGAAGAAAAGAAGAGGCAAGTGTTCCTTAGACAAAGCTGGAGAGCTGAAAAGAAAATGAAAGAGAAGAAAAAAGTGGAGAAGAGGAGGAAAAGAAAGGATGAAGTCAGGTGCCTGGTCACAAGGAGGCTAGAGAATAGAGACCCAGAATCATCTAAAACAAATTTTAAGCAAGAGTTCTAGTGCCCACAAAACTCACAACAGAGCAAAAACCCGGCAAGTCCTGACATTTCCTGTGTCTTGGAAATGATGCTGAATACAATACTTTGAAAAGAGGTCTTGTTTTTATTCTCTCTATCACTAAAAAATCAATTCAACAAATATTACTAAGTGCCTCCTATGTGCCAGGCACTGGGCTATTCAGTGAGGACACTCACTGTATAGCCAAAAAAGGACAAAAAAGGACTTTGTAAGACAAAAGTGAGATAGTGAACTCCTTCCAGAAATGTGTACTCTATTAAAAGAAGGAGGGATATTATGTGTACACAATTCAGGAAGTGAAGGATGAGTGCAAATGGAGGTGATGAAATATGCTCATGGACATCATATCTCATTTCAATGGCATGACAGCGAGATTAGGAAGCAACAGTTGAAACCATTTCTTGACATGGCCAGAGTGCCATGGGGCTGGCCCTTGGAGCATCCAGATACCAACATGTGTCCACACTTGGCCACTTCAGCCTTCATCCTTCTGTTCTCCTCTAAGCTCCTTCTAGTCTGACTCATCTCACCTTCCTCTGGAAAATCTGTGCTCTTTTCTTCCTGTCATCTCACTTTTCCCCTGGACAATCTGTGCTCTTTTCTTCCTGTCTCCTCCAGAGAGACTGATCTCACTTCTATTAACATATTACAAAGTCTTTAAATTCAAGTCTTCCATCCTTTATGATTACTTTAGGGCTATCATTTTTGCTCCCTTACCCCAGAACTAATTATACTATTTAACATATAATATTGCATATATATATATATGTATATTAGCATTTTACATGTAGTCCCCGAGGACATGGACCGCCTCATTTTGCTTTGTAGACTTCCATTTCTCCAGTTGTTATAGTTGTGTGTGTCTTAGATATGTGGGTACTTTTACATATAGATCTTAGGATAATTGAAAGCAGAGACCCCACAAGAAGCAGTTTGACCTAGTGGATAGAGTTTTAGACTTGGAGTATGGATGACTCAAGTTCAAATCTTGGATTGGACACTAACTAGTTGTGTGCCCTTGGGCAAGATGAGCTGTTTTCTCATATGTAAAATGAGGCAGCTGGACTCAGCGATACCTAGAGACTTTTCTGCTACTAATTCTCTGATTTTATGTTTGTTTTCATGTACAACAGTAGTGTCCTCTATATCTCTAACAAGGCATGGAACACACAGTCGCTACTGATGCTTGAGCTGATGTAGCAGCTGTTGATTAGGTCTGTGAAGAAGATGCTTGGTTCCAGCTCCACAAATGGATATTCTTCTGAGCCAATTTTCCCAGAGCAATACATTGAGTTTTCTAAGAAGCTCAGAAAAGATCCTTTGTATTATACTGGAACCTGTGTAGGTACAATGAGATTTATCATGATCTAGATTTGTGTAATGCACTGGCAAGAAGGGACAAAAGGATACCTCGTCCCCCTAAGTCAGTTATCTCTTCCCAGTCACTTTTGGGAGAAAAGCCCTGAACTACAGGCACTAATTCAGGCACTTAAATGATATCAGCCAAGAGAGAGAAGAGTTACAACTCATTATTTCTTTCCTATTGAGCTGGAAGAGTCATTAAGTCCTTCACTCTTGCAAAAGCAGATTAACTACAATGTATCCAAGAGTGCTCAATCTTGGATTCTTCTCTGTTAGGTAAGGCCCTGTGGATTCTCCATAGTTTTATATCATTCTTTTTATCCCCCTCTAATTCTAGGAAGTTTTTAAATGGAATCTTTCTTAGAAGATTGTTTTAAAATTCTTTATCCCCCAAAACTGGTATCCAGTTCCCTTCAACAAGCTATTAAGTGGCTGCTAGGTACCAAGCAGTATGATGGGTGCTGAGGATACATAGATATAAATGGAACTTTCTTTTCCTCAAGGAACTTGTATGTAGATAATCAATAATCAACATTTCTATAGTCTGATCACAATATGTATGCAGATAGAATATCAGTAATCCTGAAGTTACCTCTGAAATAATTCCGTGTTAGAAATCAGAGGGCCTGGGGTTTGAGCCTGGCCCTGTTGCTTATTAAGCCCTGTGTCAAATCCTCCAACCCATTGGGCTCAGTTACCTGATGGGCAGAAATTAAGGGACTGGCCCAGGGTCCCTTCCACCTTTATAGACCTGAAATGCCCCATTTCCCCACAGAGTGACAAAGCTGATGTTGAGACAGGCAGGTGCAGGGAGGCAGCCAGAGTATTCATGCCTAAAATGGATGGTTTTGCAGAGGTCGCCACCTTCCTGTTTTCATGAATGTCTCAAATTCTTGTCTGGTCTGGGACTAAGACACTAGTTCACTTTACTTTAACAAATATAAATGAACCATCTGCTGTCCGAAGAAGAGAGTTCAGTGCTGAATGATTTATGCAGCAATAAATAGGTGAAAGATAGTCCCTAACCTAATAGACTCGATAGTTTACTAAGAGAATATGATGCATAGACAGAATGTTATAATGTACAATATTACATAAATGCTTTAGAGAGGTACCAAGCAAAAAGGGTAAATAAGGGAAAAGGTCATTCTATAAATGGGGAGTTGCAGAAAGCTTCATGGGAAAAAGTGATGTGCAAATTGGTATATAAAGAATAGCAAGGCAAGGGAAGGCAACAAGTAATTATTCATCATTTACTGGGTGCCAAACACCATGCCGAGTGCCGGATTTATGCAAACAAAAAAGAAAGACCCTACTCTTACATTCTAATTTGGGAAGAGGAAATATAAAAGGAGTCTGAACAGAAGGAAGGGGAGGGTGGAGAAAGAATGATGTCTGAGTCTGGAAAGGCAGAAAGGGTAGAAATTAAACAGGTGAAGGGAGTGGGGCATCTGAGCCATCAGGACATCATGAGCAATGACTCAGAGGAGGAAAGCAGGGCAAAAAGGATATCTGATTGCCTGAGATTCAAGTACGTAGAGGATGATAACATGAGTTGAGGCTAGAATGGAGGACTGGCAGCATATTATAGAGGGTCTTGAATGACAAGCAAGGCTTTAGGACTTTCTCAATAGACATCTGTTGGAAATTTCTGAGTAAAGGCATAATAAGTCTCGATCTTTGTATAGGGAAGATTAGTCTGGTAATGAAAGTTTGGTAATGGAAATTGGAAATGGGGGAAGGGATGTGACAAAAGCCATTAGAAAGTTTTTTGCAAGAATCCAGGGATAGCGTAATTAAGGCTTGGGTTAGGGTGGGGGCAGAAAGAGGCAAAAAACTGGATGGGTGAATATAAAGAATGCTAAGTCAGCAGAACTTAGGGAATTCTGGTTATGAGAGGTCAGGAGAAAAAAGCAAGAATAGAAGGACCAAAGGAAGTATCCATAAGGGTAGGGACCAGTGGAGAAGGAGAGAGAGAAGATGCAAGGTCCCAGAAGAGGCTGAAGGAATTGAGGATCCAGGCAGAGGATTTGTCTACCTGGTCTGGCTTGAGGAAAGAACACAGAATAACATTGCACCTGAAATGGCTTTGTCAGTGGGGAAGGCCATTTGAGTTTTTCCATTAAAAAACTGAGAGGTCTCTGTCCTGGAAGCTTGTCTGATAAAAGTTAACAGCTCTGCTCTCTGAGATCTTGTTATCTCTGTCCTGGAATGGCTCATGTGAACAAGGACAACTCAAGAGAAAAAAGTCATTTTCTAAGAGGAGATGTCATATATTCTCCTTTCCTTCACTCCAGCTCCCTTTTAGAGTCATATTCTTTATTTCAATAGACTTAAGGATCTTTAAGCACAACTTCCTTCAATCTTTTTTCATCCCCACTGCACAAAGATGGCTTAAGATTACATTTGAATCTCAGCTCTTAGAAAAATTGTGTAACTTCTTTGGACTGCCAGTTCTTCCTCTGCAAAATGGGTATATTGAACTATATGATCCCAAAGATTCCCTTTGGTTCTACATCTGTGATACTATGATGGGGGCAAGTTCTTTTCCCATTGGGGGCCACAGTTTCTCTGTCTGGACAATGTTATCCATGACCAAACTTCCAACTCTGAGTTTGTCATCTAATGAACTTCTTTTTCCTCTTTACTCTTCCCTTTGTAGCAAGGTGCCTCCAAACCCGTAGTTTCAAGGACTCGGAAAAGGTCTTCAAGAATAGTGAAGGGATGAGTTTTCTGGGGAGGGAAATGATTCAACTTCCATCCAATTGGTCAGAAATCTGGTGAGTGCCTATTGATACACATTAAGCACCAATGAATCAGTCAAAAATCACTTATTAATCACCTACCAGACACTGTGCTAAGCACTAAAGATATAAAGAGGCAAAAGACAGTCTCTCTCCTTAAGGAGCTTGTAATCTAATGATTTGGCTTACCCCTTCTCTTAGTAATACAACTTTTTTTTTTTCTTTCCCTAAGGCCTTCTCCCTCAATAGCTATGAAATGTGCAACTCTTATCTCTTCCTTTCAGAAAAAAGGTTGATTCTAGGGAACCAGGGTCTCAATCATTTACAGTGGAAATAGAATAAGTTTTGACAACTGCTGCTATTGTAAATATTTTAAAAATTATTTTATAATTTTTAATTAAATAATTTTTAATGCATATTGCTATATGAATCATGATGGGAGAGAAAAATAAGAGCAAAAGTGAAAAACTATTGGACAGAAAAAAAACAAAAAAGAAATGAACATAGCATGTGTTGATTCACATAGTTCATTTTCTGGCTACAGATGGCATTTTCTGTCCAAAGTCAATTGGGATTGCTTTGGATCACAGAAACATTGAAAAGAACCAAATCTTTCCTAGTTGATCATCACACCATCTTGTATTACTGGTTCTGCTTGTTTTGCTCAGCATCAGTTCATGTAAATCTTTTGAGGCCTTTTTAAAAATAGCTTGTTCATATTTTTTTATAGAACAACAATATTCCATTATCTTCATATACCACAATTTTTTTTTCAGCCATTCCCCAATTGATGGGCATCTGCTCATTTTCTAATTCTTTGCCACCACAAAAAGAGCCATTACAAATATTTTTGCACATGTGGGTCCTTTTCCCTTCTTTATGACCCAGTAGTAGCACTTCTGGGTCAAAGGGTATACTTTGAGGATACTTCCAAATTTTTCTCCAGAAAGGTTGGATCATTTCACAACTCCACCAACAATGTATTAGTGTTCCAGTTTTCCCACATCCTCTCTGATATTTATCATTATTTTTTCCTTTCATCTTAGTCAATCTGAGAGGTATGAGGTGGTATCTCAGAGTTGTTTCAATTTGCATTTTCTAATAGAGCATTTTTTCGTATAACTATAGATGATTTTAATTTCTTCATCTGAAAATTGTCTGTTCATATCCTTGAACCATTTATCAATTGGGAAATGACTTGTATTCTTATAAATTTGAAACAGTTCTTTATATATTTTAGAAATGAGATCTTTATCAGAAACACTGGCTGTAAAGATTTTTTTTTTCTCCATAGTTGTACTTCCCTTTTATTCTTTCTCCTATTGATTTTTTTTGTGCAAATCCTTTTAAATTTAATGTAATCAAAGTTATCATTTTGCCTTTAATTGTGTTCTCTAGTTCTTCTTTGTCATAAATTCCTCCCTTCTCCAAAGATCTGATAGGTAAATTATCCCTTGCTCTCCTAATTTGCTTATGGTATTTTGATCTTATTTTGGTATGGTGTAGGAAATGTAGGTCTATGCTGAGTTTCTGATATGTTATTTTCTAGTTTTCCCAGCAATTTTTGGCAAATAGTGAGTTCTTGTTCCAGAAGTTGGAGTTTGGAGGTTCATCAAATATTAGATTGCTATAGACCTTGATTATTGTGTCATGTGTATCTAATCTATTCCACTGATCCAACACTCTATTTTTTAGCCAGTACCAAATGGTTTTTATGACTGCTGCTTTATAATATGTTTAGGGTTTGGTACTGCTAAGCTATCATCTTTTGTATTTTTCCCCTTAATTTCCTTGATATTCTTGACCCTCTGTTCTTCCAGATGAATTTTGTTGTTATTTTTCAAGTTCTGTAAAATAATTTTTTGGCAGTTTGATAGGTACGACATTTAGCAATTAAACCAATTTAGGCAAAATTGCAATTTTTATTATATTAGCTTGGCTTACTCATGGGCAAATGGCATTTTGTCCAGTTTTTTTAGATCTGGCTTTATTTATGTGAGAAGTGTTTTTTAATTGTGTTCATATAGTTCTTAAGTTTGTCTTCACTGCCTTTGCAAAATGAAAAAAAATTTCCTGAGTCACAATTGAGAAACATAAGCATATATATATATACATTTTTTCAACTAACTTGGACCTGCTAATCTTTTGAAATACATTCCAGAATTATTTCCATACTCATAGAAAATAAAGGAAAGATGGAGGGTCCCGCATGTGGTCTTGCTAAAGAGAATTCATTGAGAAAACTCATTTCCCATATATAGTCATATTTTTCATAGCCAGAGTACCCTTTGTCTAAATCTTCATTAATATCCCCCACTCTGAATCCCCTAGGTCTGAGTGTTTTGAATTGTGAAGACAAGACATGACCATCTCATATATACAGAAGATTGACCAATCATCTCATCTAATTCCCTTATTTAAAAGTAGCAGAAACTTAGATATAAAGGGAAAAGTTCAATTTTCTAAGATCATCTACATGGCAAAGGGCAGAGTGAGAATCTGAACTCTTATTTCAATTTCAGGTACAGGAATTTGGAATCACAAAATCAAAAGGTTTGTGTTTGAAGGGACCCAAGGCCCCTTCAAACAAGCTGATACCTGCTAACAGAGTAAATATGATAGGTTTGTCACCCCGTTTTTGCTTACAGATCTTTAGTGAGAAGGAGCTTACCTCTCCCTCATCCATCCCCATTATACTAATTATTGAAATTAGAAATACAAAATTACTGAAGAATTTTCTTAATATTAATAGAGTTCTCAAAAGAATTCTAAACTATTAACACTCCCCCAAAATAATGGTTTAAATAATTAATAAAAATATTCATATAAATCAAAATCACTGTGAAGATTCAATCCACACCCTGCAAATTGGCTAAGAATGCAAAAGATGGAAATAATCAGTGTCAGAGGGATTGTGGTAAGATTGGCACACTAGTGCATTTTTGGTGGAGTTGTGAACTGTTATCGCCATTTTGGAAAGCAATTTGGAATTACTCAAATAAAGTGATTTAAAATGCCCATACTCTTTGATGCAGAGATTCTACTACTAGGCTTATCCCTTAAAGAAGTCATTGATAAGAAGCAATCTTCAGATATACCAAAATATAGCTTTTTAATTTTTGTGATAGCAAAGAATTAGAAAGAAAATTGATGCACATAAATTACGAATGGACTAATCAAATTGTGGTTCATAAATGTTATGGAAAATTGTTGTGCTATTAGAAAATTAGGGATTTTAGAAAGCATGAAAAGAGGGAAGCTAATGCTCTACACA
Source organism: Myrmecobius fasciatus (assembly GCA_023553655.1). Classification (NCBI taxonomy): domain Eukaryota; kingdom Metazoa; phylum Chordata; class Mammalia; order Dasyuromorphia; family Myrmecobiidae; genus Myrmecobius; species Myrmecobius fasciatus. The sequence continues at coordinate 204,939 of JAJPUD010002521.1, forward strand.
ACAATTCCAACAAAAGAAATGGAAAAGACATCTACAGAGTCAAAAGTGAATTTTGAGACCCAATGAAGAAATGTGAAAATGTCCTACTTGCCCTTTTACAAATGTAGGGTCAGTGCACATAACATCAGACTTTTTCAATGTATCATTCAATTATGTTGATTTTTTTCTTTATTTTTCTTATCTTAAAAAAATAAGTCTTCTCTAAGCCTTCTCTTCTTCAAGTAAAATTTCCCACTACCACACACAGGATTCCCACTGATTCTCGCATGTGATAGCCTCTGACTTTTGGGTCCTTCAACGTCAATCATGTTCACCGTCTTTGGATGCTCTCTTGTTAAAATGAGGTGTTTCCCTTACAAAATACAGAAATGGCCTGATCAGGGCCTAATGCAGGGGGACAATCGGCTCCATAGCCATGAGCACCGGCAGGTCTCTCTTATTGTTGCCTGGGAAGTTCCCCTCTGTCGATGGTCCTGGGTCACATAGGTGCAGCCAAGAAAAGGGAGAAGAGAGTGAAGTAAAAGCAACCTTTTTGAAGACAGAGGCCTGCTGTATTCTGAGTAAGGAGGCAGCTTAGTTCAAAGAACTTTGGCCCGGGAGTCAGAAGACCTCTGGGCATCAGTCCTGACTCAGACTCTGATCTGTGGGTGGCCATGGGCAAATCAGAATCTCTTTACTCATCTGGATAATGGGGCTAAAACATTTTTCTATTTACTCCAGTGCTTAAAAGAATGCCCAGCACATAGTAAGACATATGTTTCCATGATTGATTGATTGTTATTCCACAGATTATTCTGAGGAAAGCACTTTTCTAATCCTTAAGGCCTTACATAATTGTATGGTACCTGCTATTTTTATGACCTTGTTTAACATGTCAGGGTCATGGTGTCCTCATCTGGAAAATCAAAAGCAATGTTTTAAATGGTCTCTCGTATCCATTTCAATGCTGAAATGCTGATTCTATAAACTTTGTACTTCCCTATCCCCATACTCAGTTCCCTGGACAAAGAAGGGATTAAGTAAATATCTATTCAATGGATCAGTTCAATTCAATTACATAAATTGTATTAAGCACCTACTGTGTAACAGACACTATTCCAAGGTAAAAATGAAAGAATACCCTCATGGGGATATAGTTGGGAAGGGAATACATCATGTATGTGGCTAAATAAGTACAGAATACATGCAAAGTTGGGGAGAGGGACAGATCATACCATAGAATACAAGATCTGGGAGACGGGAGACAAGACCAGTTTGACTGGGTTCAAGAAGGTTCACATTGGAAAGGTTGGTTGTGGTCAAATTGTATAAGGCTTTAAAAGTTAAGACTTCAGAAGGAAACCAAATCATAAAAAAGGCACGTCGGAAGGTAGGAGAGATGGGAATTGACTTTAAAGGGACATCTCATTCATTATTTCACAGTCTAGTCCCAGCCCAGGGGATGAGAGTCATCTAGAAAGATGGAGCCTTTGGTCTTGTGGCAATGGCAGACCTTGGTAAAATGTCTGCCCACATCAGAAGGATATGCAAGGGTTGGGGGCACTGAGAGGACACCTATAGCTCTTCTAAACTGTCCAAAGTCACACAAAGAAGATACTTTGATGTTTGTAAAGTGCTCACTGATTGAGCCCAACATCATAAGGCCGGGTCTCTTCAGGGCACACTTCCAGTGTCCCCAAAAGTCCAGCATCCAACTCCCTAACACCATCCCAGATCTCATTAGCTGGTGAGTCATTCAACCTTATTTCTTTTTTTGGCCCCCCCACTGTCACATTTCATGCCTCATCAACTACAGGAGACAGGATGGGGAAAATTTTTCCCTAGAATCTCTCATGCAAATGTATCTCCATGCCTTTTTTTCCATGCTGCCAGTAATTCTCCTCTCCAAGATGGTGGCAGCAAGTAATCCATCCCCAAAGCTGCATGATGTAGCAGAGAGGCCAGTCATTGTAAAATTATGAAGCAGTGTATGGGTAGAAGCTTGCCCTGGAAAGTGGGAAGCCCTTTAGGCTTCCAAACCCAAGAATAGGGACAAGAACTATCTCCTACCAGACTCAAAAGAAACTTTCTGGGCAACTGAGAGCTTATCCATGATATGGTTGGGATGGTCATCAAGCTCATTCAGAAACTTTCTCTCTTGAGAAGAGGAAGACAAAGATAAAGATGAAGAAGATGAAGAGAGGAAGGAGGAAGAGAAGGAAGAATAGGAGCAGCAGCAGTAGCAAAGGAAAATATTATTATAGAAGTACACATTTGGAGCAATAAAATGGAAAGCATTTTAGAAAGCATTTAACAAAAATGTTTAAAATATTAAATACAGGACCATTGGTTCACGTGGAAACAGGATGAGTTATATAACAAAAATGGAGCACTCATTGATTCAAAGTATTTTTAGAAAAAAAGGAAGAGAAATAGAATTGACCAACATTCTCAGAGCACATAAAATAGGTTAAAAGCTGATAAAAATATATCTGGATCAAAGAGATAGCACTTTGTAGAGAAATAGTAAAGACGGGCAGAAGGTGTGCACTGCTGGACTTTCCAAATATAACCAGAAGTGGTTTATTTTCAGGTGAAGGCATGAAACAGCTAAGATTGAAGAGTGAAATTAAAAGATTTAACTAGAAACATTGCCAAGAACTCAAGCAACAATATATTGATAAAGTAGCATTGAATTAATAGGTGAGCCATGCAGAAATATTTATAAAAATGGGCATATTTATGATAACAATATACAAATCAGACCTTTGCCAACAGAAATTACATATTATTTTTATATATCTTCTTTTTTATTTTTAAAAGAATAAGCAATTATTGTCCTTTCCCCATCTATCCTTCAAAACTTGAAAATTAAAACTTGTAACATGTATTGTGAAGCAAAATCAATTTCAAATTATCCATATCCAAAAATATATTCTCATTCTTTATCTTGAATCCATCACTCTTTTTTTCAGTAGGTAGGTAATATGCTTCATTAGTGATCATGGCTGATTACTACACTACATTGATCCAATTTCTTAAGTCAAAGTCATTTCTCTTTAGTTCTTCTTGTTATTATTGTCTAAATTGTTTTATGTTTTTTCCCCAGTTCACCCTATAGTAATTCATGTAATTATTTCCACATTACTGCAAAACCATCCTTCTCATTCTTCCTTATGTTCCAGTAATATTCCATTCTATTCCCACACCATAATTTGTTCAGCCGTTTTCCAGTTGATGGCGATCCCCTTAGTCAGTTCTTTGCCTCAACAAAGAGAGCTGCTATAAATATCTTGGTTCAGATGAGTTTTTTTCCTCTTTCTTTGATCTCTTTGGAATGGAGGATTGGTAGCAGTGTTATCAGGTCAAAGGGTGTACACAGTTTATTGACTTTCTGGGCAAAGTTCCAAATTGAGAAAGCTTATCTTTAAGGAGTCCAATCTTATTGATCGATGCAGCTTTTACAAGGAAATGATAGAAATTATACAATATAGGTCGCATAAATTTAACACCTACCAGATACCTAGAAACATGAACAAGCAGCCAGAATTCTCTATCTGCAGCTCTCTACTCCTCCAAAGCAAGATCCCATAGTAGAAATATAAACCAGCACCCCCAATATGCTGAATAACTCAACACATCAAACAAGTATTGCGTGTCCCATTATCTCAGACAAGACCAGGGTCCACAATTACTTTATAAAGCACTGACCTATAAAAATTGAAGATAGGGACGGGGCCTTGACCTGGGACTCCATTAGTGAAAGGAATTCTCGGGTGAGGAAGCTTACTCAACCAAGGCAGGTCATCACAATCTTTACCACTTTCATTTGTAATAGATGGCACCATAATACCAATTATTCATCATCTTCAAGGCACGTGGGCTGAGAAGTTTTGTTTTTGTTTTTCTTTTTTAAATATAGACTATCAGAAGAAATGAAAACAAGAGAAAAGGGTGAGGGGCACATAATCCCTGTGCTCTTAGCTGCTGAGTTAAATCAAACTAGTGAGCCTAGAGAAGTTGATCTTACATGCCAATTTTTTTTTCATTTATAAACACGTTTTATATCTACCTGTACGTTACCCTGCTGAACATTAAATGGGAAAGAATAAATATCAGAATTGTGACTTATTCCATAACCATTTCCCTCTGAATTCTTGAAAAACACAAGAAGAATGAAGCCTAGTAATTTGGGAAGAGGGTATACAAAAAGCAAAATAAGAGGAGATGACCGGGTTCACTTACTCAGTGAGGAGATGGGGGGAAGGACCTGAGAAATCAGTTGCTAGGGGACAGCCGTTTAGGAATTAAGTGTCTCTTTGCCCAGCACCCTTTGGAACACCGGAATCTGAAACTGCCGGCATCTGACCCTTCCAGGAGCTCAGTTCTCTGGACCAAGGAGCATTTAAGGGACCACCAAAGATGAAACTTAAAGAGGATGAAACAAATAGGTTCTCTGTACCCCCCACAAAGCATTGAGTTGTGGGAAGAGTTGGGCTTTGCATAAGTGCAGTGCTGCCTTCTCATTTTCCATGGGAAAATGTCTCTGCTCCCTCCTCCCCACCTCCGTCTCTCTCTCTCCTGCCCATTTGATGCTATTCAGGGCTTGCCAGTCGGTACATCCAAGAAAGAGTCAGGGTCACATGGTCTGCTCTGGGCACAGAGTGTACTGTGCCTCCCCACTCCTGGAGAGTGAAGAGAATTTTCTTTTCATCAGTTGAGATTTCTGGGCCCCAGGAGCCCAAGGGCCTCTGGGCTCCTGACTCACCCATCACAGCCAGGTCTGAGTTTCCTTAGCTGAGGCTTCCCTTGAAAGCAGTCAGGTAAAGTCTTAATGTTCCTTAGCCCAACCTCCTCATCTTCACAAATGTGGCCCCCCCCCACCTCTACAATGCACATGTTCTTAAAGCCCTAATTGCTGGTATCTTGAATCATCCCTCTTCCTTCAATATAGTTCCTCAAATGGTAGAATATAAACTCATTTTTCCTTTAATCTTTGTATCTTTAGCTCCTATCCCAATGTTTGGCACATAGTCAGCTCTTTAAAAGGATCCCCAACCTGAGTTTAAAACAATGGTTATTGTTTTTGAATATAATTGGTTTCCTTTTTAATACCAACCATTTTATTTTATGCATTTAAAACATTTTGAGAAGGACCCATTGGTTATGGATTCAGGGATCCATAACCTTCCCCCAAATTTAATAATTTCTGATGAATAAAACCTTATTGAATTCAACTGGATTGTTAGGAATAATTTTATGCCCCATCTCTTAAGAGACACAATGAACATCTTGCCCTTCTGCTAACTTAGCAATTGATCCTCCCCATTCCAGATATTGAGGGTCTCTCGATTACATCACCAGCGAGGGCCCGGATAGCTCCTATCTGCAATATTTTGATATTTTTCAGTTTGGGGGCTCATCTTTCACTACTTGGAAGAAGGCAAAGCCTTTCACCCAGAGGGAAGGTACCTAATTAAAGCAATGTCTGAGGCTATAGGAGGAGGGAGTCAGATGGAACTAAAATCTCACCTTTCTGGGGGACTTAGGTTATATAGTGCTGCATCTTCTTATGAAAAGCTGTCTCTGTACAAGGGTCTTTGACATCAGGAATAGACTTAAATACTACACACCTTCCCCAGGGATTTACTCAACACTGCTGAGTATGCCCCGAACCAAATTAAAATGTAATTGTGAACTATTGAACAAAACAAATAACAGTATAATAAAACATAGATACTGTTAACATGTGTTGTTCCAGGTTACTTACTATGCTATGTCATAGAGAGCCTTATGTATGATTTAGCTTGATCTATTTGAGTTTGTTACCATTGCTCTAACAATCCCTCCAAGGTGGAAGCCGGTATTTCTGCAGGTGGGCAGTTACCTGCCTTCCTATGATTTTAAGGGCACGGAGAAGGCACTTTGCCTTTTTTAGTGCCTTCTCTCAATTATTGACTGCTGATTAAAGCCCCCCAGCACGATAAAGGCCTGTGAGATGAGAGATAAGCTTCACAAAGCAAACCCTCCAAGCAAAAGTATTTATGGGCTTCAATTCACCCTAAAGTAGAAGTGATTCAGACCAAGATTTTCCTGGGAACAGGTGGGGAGAGGTGTTAGTGAGACAGGAGCAAAGGGTGCTGGTGCCTGAGGGGGAGGGGCCTTAGAAAGGGGAAAAGGGCACAGGCAGGAAACTGGCAATGTCAAAGGAAAACTGCCAACTCAACAGGTTCACCCAGACTGGGCTATGGCTGGGTGATCATCACTGCACGGCCTGGGAAAATTTCCACTTCTCAAATCATTGAGGGAAGACAGCCTAGTGGAAGGGATGGGAAGTCCACAGAGTTTAGAGTAAAGGGATCCAGAATGGGTTCAAATCCCCATTCTGCTTCTATATGTGTGGGACCACCTGGGCAAAATGTTGCACTCCTTCGGATCTTGGGTTTTCATTAGTGAATGTGGTCCTTGGACTCAGTAGGAGCTCTTAACTTTTTGTGGATCGTGGATTTGGCAGCCAACTTGGTGCAGCCCATTGATCCCTTCTCAAGAATAAGGTTTTCAAATGAAGAAAATATAAAGGAACTCTCTCTTCAAAGTTGGCAGGATCCTGGTTAACAACCCTTGGCGCTTTCTAGTTCAATATGTCAAGCCAAGATTACGAGCCTACAGTACCCTATCAAAAGAGCAAGATGGAAGCAGCTCCACCTTGTAGACCCGGGGCCAATCCAGCAAAATGTGGGTTCAAGTCCATTCTCTGACGCATGCTAGCTGTGTGATTCTGAGCAAGCCCCTCAACATCAGTGCCTCCCAGCAGAGCTGCAATCTCCAGAGTGCAGACAGTAACTGAGTTGCTCAGGTAGCAGGTGCTTTGCATGTTGGGAGTTCCATACACTAATGAGATTATAGTATTGAGCCTAAAAATAAATAAGCAAATACATAAATAGATAAATAAGTAAATGAATGAATGAATGAATAGTTGAATGGATGAACAAACCACAAATAAGTTAATACATAAAAGAAAGAATGAATGAATAAATAGATTAATTAATGGTGTGAGATGCCAGAAACCAGGAGTTGGGCTGCTCACCCAGGAAAAGGGTGAGTTTATTTATGTTTAGGTTATTCCATTGATCCCTAAGGAAATGCCTGAGGGCCAACTGCATGAGACAGTTAGGGAGCTCCATGGTTAGAGCACTGAGTGATCTGGAATCAGGGACACTTGAGCTCAAATCCTGACTCCGAATCTTACCAGTTCTAGTCTCAGCAAATCACTTAACTTCTGCTTGCCTCAGTTTCCTTATCTATAAAAAGAGGTGACAGACAATAGCACTTATCTTCCAGGGTTGCTGTGGGGATAATTAAAAAGCCATTATAAATGCTAGCTATTATTCTTCTGCTGATTCTATTTTACAACACAAGCTGCAAAAATAGTAAAGTGACTCATTCATGTCATTTAAAAATCAATGGAAAGAATTAGAGACAAATTATGACACAGTGGGAAGAGAAAGGGATTTGTGATCAGAGAGCCTGAGTTTCAGTCCTGGCTCTGACAAATGTTACCTGTGTAATGAAGGAGCTGGGCTAAATCGCCTCCAAGGATCATGCTAGCTGTTAATGATCTAATGACCTAGGGGCCTTAGCCTGGAGAAGGCAAGACTCAGACAAGATGAGATACCTGTCTTCAGGGATTTACCTGGAAGGCCTGCTTGGCCCCAGAGGACAAAACCTGGAGGAAAGAGTGAAAGCAGAAAGGAAGATTTAACAAGGTGGAAGGAAAAGTTTCCTCAGCATTGAACCTATTCCAAATTAAAGTTGCTTGCCTTGAGATGAAGTGGGTTCTACTTCCTGGCAACCTCTAAGCAAAGGCTCTTGAGTTACAGGTTTGTTGCTGAAGTGATTACTATGCAGGTATAGGTGGGAGACTCCATGAAATCCCTGCCAACTCTGAAATGGTATCATTCTGTGGATTATCTGTGCTTCCCCAAGCTGAAAATGGCACCGTATCTGGAGTACAAAAGGCCCTTCATCAATGCTTGTGGAACGATGGGATGATAAATGAATACATCAATCAATCCTTTCTAAATCCCTGGATCGCCAATGAATGCAAACAGAAAATTCACAGTTGCTCCCATCACAGCCAAACACATTATTGATCCCAATTAGCCTAGCATAGAAGGTCTTAGCAGTCCCCACCTCCCAACCCTAGCTCAGAAGGATAATAGAGATCTACTCATTCTCCCTTCTCAATAGTTCCACCATCTAAAATAGCAAGGACCAATTTTCCCCAACTCCTCAGAGTATTTCTGGTCTGAAATGAGTTGCATTTGGTCCATGAAAATTCCCCCTCCCAAACCAAGGCAGCCCATACCTGACCCAGAATCACAAACTTTGTCCTCAGTAGCACAGACCTGATGGCCATAACTCTCACAATTGATTCTTCCTCCAACTGGGGGTGAGGAGACATTGTTCTCCATCCTAAGTTCCATACTCTTACAGAGGCTGTAGCTGTCAACTACCACCCTCAATCCTAGTTTCAAAGTCCCTACAGCCACAATTTCTGTCTAGGACATCTCACACAGGACTGTTCCTCTGATCTCTATTGACCCTGAAAGGTAAAACAAGTGAGACAGGATCCAAAACCAAGAGGGTAATTTGCAGTATAGTACAGAGACATATACATAAGCACCAGCAACCCTCTGCCACAACTTTTGCCCCAGAAGAAGGAGAAAAAAGAAGAATGGAAGGGGGGGGGGAAAGTGACAATAAAACCATTAGAAAAAATAAAGTTATCCAACATATGAGTGAGGCAAAAAAAAAGTTTGGATGAAAATCTGCAATATAAATAACCC
>JAJPUD010002521.1:213776-266540 GCA_023553655.1 Myrmecobius fasciatus
TAGTATTTGTGTGTGTGAGTGTGTGTGCATGTGTGGTATGTATAAGCACCAGAAAAAAAATCAAAGAACAATTTACAAAACAAAGTAATATGGAAAAAAAGAGAAAACTCATTGGAAGTAGTAATAAGATATGATCAAAGAAAAATTAATTGATAAAAATCATTTCTATAAGCCTAGGTCTTAAAAATAACTTTAAAATTTGGAAGATTGAGCAAAAAGTCCTAACATTAATTGGTACTCCAAAATTTATCTAATGTGGAAAAATAGCCATCACATTTGAGGATAAGGTCCTTGTTTCAATATCACATAGCTAGCAGCTTTCTATTAGAAGCAGTATCCAAATCCAGGTGTTGCCTGACTCCAAGCCCAGAACCCTTTGTATTTTACTATATTGTCTTTTTAGACACTTAGAGTGATGGTAAAAGAACAGTTCTCAACAATTGCAGTTAGAATCAGGTCTTTCAAGGAATCACATAGAATTAGTTCAAAAAAGGGTAAAATGTATCACAAAAGAGATATAATAAAAATTTAAAGACAGTATAGAAAAAAGATAATTCTCATTGATTCTAGACAAAGAAATAACAAGGAAAAAAGAAGAAACAAAAAAATGAAACCATATGTCAAAAAATGTTAATGGCCTACATTCTTGCATTCTCCTACAGGAATAAAAAGAGTAAAAAAATTAAAAATGCAAAAAATATGCTGCTTAAAGAAAATTCATCTAATACAAGAAGACATAGCTATCTCTCTCTGTCTTTCTCTCTCTCTCTCTCTCTCTCTCTCACACACACACACACACACACACACACACACACACACACACATACATACACATACATACCCCAAGTTCCAAAAATAAAGGAACAATAGTAAAACTGTCAAGTAAAATTGAAGTCTCAAAATTAAAAATAGGTGGATCCCATGGAATTTGAAAAGATGAAGGAAACAATAAGCAACAAATTTCCCCTATTTTTCAGGTTTTTTTAAAAATACAAATTAATTTTTTTAAATTTATAGCAAAATTAAGATGGGTAAATACATAATAATAATAGAGAAATTTGGCATTTTCATATCAGAATATGATAAATCCAGAGAAAATATTAATAAATTAATTACAGAAATGAACTGCTTGTGAAATAATCTAAATGTGACATAGAGTATTAAATAAGGAAAGCTGGGATACTCAGTTTTTTGGGTTTTTTATGTATGTAAAACACAGAAACTGCTTACTTGAGCATTGAAAAGGCCATGGTAAATTTAAAAAGACAGAAACATATGGTGCATTTTTAGAAAATAGCACAATAAATTGAGAAATAAACAATAAAAGACTCAAACATACACAAAAAACTAAAACATTCCCGTAAATAATGATTGCATTCTGGAATAACAAAAAGAATATTTAAAAGGCAGTGATAACACTGACATCATGTATCAGAACTTTAAGAATGTTGCTGAAACAGTTATGAGAAGCAAATTAATAGCACTGACTAACAACATTTACTATGTTTCAGATATCATAGTAGGCAGCAAGTAGTATATTAGGCAAAGGGTAGAAACAGAAAAGAAAAGCAAATGTATCTCTTAGCCCCATGTCTTCTGTCCTTAAGAAGGATACTTTCTACTGGAGAGAATAATAACAAAGAGGGCAAGTCCTGATATAGGAAAATAGCACATCCCATGCAAAGGCTTGGGTGCTGGAGATAAGACTGTCATGTTTAAGCAGTATCTAATAGATTAGATTGGTTGTGATGGATAGTATGTGAAGGGGAATTACGTGAAATGAGAATGGAAAGCTATTTCAGAGTTATATTGTAAGGAGAATGAAATGCCAGCGGGATGATTTTGCCCTTTAGATTTGTTGGAAAAGGGAACCACTGAATATTTTTCAATATGGAAGTAATATGGTCAAGCCTGGGTTTAGATATTTCAAATTGATAGCTATGTGCAGAACGGACCAGAGAGGACTGACTCCCAAAGCCTATCTCATTAATATCAATATTCTCCCGGTAATGATATATAGCTATGAATTATGGAATGAGGTGGTCTCAGAAGTTTGAAAGTGATAAGGCACTCAAGCATGGCTAGACTATATTGCCAATAATGACAGCCTAGATTTCACTAAATGGAGACTAAGGAAAGACATGGATTATACTCATATAAGACAAGAAGGTGTAGAAGGTTTCCAAGATGCTATATGGTTTGGTAGATGGAGTGCTGGACCTGAAGCCAGGAAGCTCTGAATTCAAATGTGTCACTTGGATATTGCCTATGTGATTCTAGCAAATCAACTTCCTGTTTCTCTTTTCTCCTCTTCAAAATTGGGATAACAATAATAATATCTATTTCCTTGTTTAGGGGAGAAAATGAATGAATATCTGTAAAGTATTTCACAAATCTTAAAGCTAGCTATTAACAGCAGTCGTATTTTTGGTTGCCATCTGTCCTGGTAAAGAGTATGCCCACCCCAATCAAAGCCATCAAAGCTTTGTTTTGTTTTGTTGGGATCAGATCTGTGATTTCATCAGTACAGGAAGTTCTCAGGGAGGAACTTCCTCGATGCAGATCTCTGCATGCTCTGCAATTTATTACCTTAGAGAGTAGCCTGGGGTATTGAGAAGTTAGGTGACCTCTCCAAGGTCCCGCAGCCAGTGTGAGTCAGAGGGAGGATTTGAATCCAGTTTTTCCTGAGTCTGAAACCAGCTTTCTAAGCATTGTGCCACATCAACCTTTTCTATTAAAATATAAAGCTTGAAATTTGTAAAAGGGAGCAAAATACCTTCATTTAGCCAGAGCTCTGGGCCTGTCCATCCAAAGTCACTACACAGTATCTTCAGCCACCCTGATAGCTACTTTATGCTCCTGGGACCATATTGACCCAATATATCCAAATCAACTGCACCATTTTCCAGCAGTAATCCCACTGCTTGAGATTGGGAGATGAGGTTCTGATATCTGCCATAGCCTATGTATTTTCAGCTTGAAAAGATGGGGAATTAAATTATCCATATGAGGGGGAAATATTTTTGGGGACCCAGGGAATGATGATTGACAGGAAGTATGATGCTTTCCCAACAGCATGGACATCTGGAAACATCCTGATCTCTGGAGTAGGAGCCGAGACAAGCCCCAAGACAGCCTCTTCTAATTCGTGGTAGGTTCCATGCCGACACGGCGTTGGACATGGTCCAATGCTGGTGAAAGAGTAGCTCTTGCCCCAGTGGCTTGGGATCAAAGGAGAAAGAAAGCATTCTTAGGGATGCTGAACCGGGAGGTGCTGAGAAAGCCCTGTCCGGTTGCTAGGGAACCCAGAATCCTCCACAGCTGCAAATGTGGGCCAGTCGCCCCCCAAAGAGGGCACAGGCTGAATAACTGAGCAGGGAACTCCCAGAATGTGATGGAGGGATTAATTTCCCTCTAATAATAATGCTGGGCACTTCTCTAGGGACTTTCATCTACACATCTCAGAACATTTTACAAACATTAATTAACTATTACAACACCTCTTTGAAGTAAGTGTTATTAGGCCCATTTTCCAGATGAGGGAACCAACAGGCCAAATGACTCGCCCAGGCCACCCAGCTAGATGTGGGGAGGGCAGAGTTTCAAATTCCAGTTTTCCTGATTCCAGGCACCAAGGTTCATTCTCCCTCTCGACAAAGGAGGGGGAGATGGAATCAGCTGGAGAGGGGAAGTTAAAGGCAATCTGCTGATGCTCCTCAGCCAGGAGAATACATTGGAAGAAGGCCATAAGGACGGTGTTCTCCTTGGAGGTGGAGCTGGGCTGGTAAAACAAGGGTAAGAACATTCATTTTCCAAAAAAGCATCTTTATGCAAAGATCATAGGCAGAGAACTGGAGGCCCTTAGACATCAGTGAGCCCTACCTCTTTTGCAGGTGAGGAAATTGAGGCTCTTGCAAGGTAAGTGACTTATTCATAGGAGTAGGAAGTGGTAGAAGCATGATTCACATTGAGGTTCTCTGATTCTAAAGGCAGAGTTCTTGCCAGGGAGCCAGGGAGACTTGATTAAAACTAGGGGCAAAGGATAGAACAATAAGCATTGCCAAAGAGGGACTTCCTACCAAGGAGAGCACAGGCTGAAAGAGGCTGAAGATCATAGTCCTATGATTCCCTATCCCAACAGGCATCCTTCTCCAACCAAGCAAGAGCCATGGCTCTTTCCACAGTGGGTAGGACCAATGGGGCACACAGACTGGCTATTAGTTATCTCACCCTTGCTATTTAACTAACTTGTTTTCTTTTCATATCATCAATTTCATTGATCATATCCTTTGTACCACCTACCCCAACCTACATTGGCGATATCCTATAGTTCATATGTCACCACCAATAATCTCTCCATTGCCTTTTAATGACCTTCAACTTTGATTGGTCAGAGATTGTGATATTTCAAGCTTAACAATCATATAATATCATTAAACAAGATTGGTGTTTTAGTAATAGTGATGATCATACATAAATTTGTGTATCATTTTAAGATTTGCAAGATACTTTATAAATAGAATCTTTAGTCAATTGTATAACTCTGAAGGTATAGGCTGCTTAGAATAGACTTTGGAGAAGCCAGCCCTGTTCTACGCTTCTTTGAGAACACCCTCAATGCATGTGTATATTCTTCTCATAAAGAGTTTATTGAAATGGGAAAGTGCATATGAGGATAAAGGTGATGTCAGTCACGCAAAAAAGAGGCAACGGGATTAATTGGTGATGACTTGGCCTTCGGGAAGCCATGCTGGCTCTCCAGCATCTTGGTCCTTCCATTTTCTAGCTATTCTCTAGCCAGCCCTTTCACGCATGTTCTAGACTTTTGCTGGGAATCACAGCAAAGTTCCCCAGTACTGGGCTGCACTTTAAAGATTCCATCTTCCCCTATTTTGAAAATCAGGACATGTGCCCATCTCAGGTCCAACAACTCTTTGCCCATTTCCTCTGATTTTCCCATGATGACTGGTAGTGACTAACTCAGAAATCCCGCCTCCTACTTCTTTCAGGACCCGAGGATGTAATTCACCCGGACCTGGTGACTTGATCTCCTTAAGGCTGGTGAGGCAAGCTCATGCTCTCTCCTTCTCCGTCTTGGGTTCCAGCTCCCTATAACTATTTCCTTTCAGTCTCAGCCAGCCACCCACAGAGCCCAATTTCTTGGAAGGCTCAGGCAGTCAGCCTTGACCTACTTGTTAGTCACTGACTGTCACTACTATTAATTCTGCTCCATTGTTCCCATCATTAACATTAGAGGTCCAAAAAACAGTCGTAAAAGAAGTTCAGTCATTGTTGGGGATGATTTGGACCATGGGTCATCCTGGGGAAAGAGGAAGAAAGGGTGGCAGTCATCGTACCTAGAACTGGGGGTGAAAAGAAAGGCAAAAACAGTCCCTGCCTTTAAGGAGTTCACATGCTAATAGAAAGAAGGGGAAAAAAAAGCAACATTAAGTGCCTACTATGTGCCAGGCACTGTGCTAAGCATTTTACAAATACTATCTCATTTATGATCGTCCTGGGAAGTGGATGGTGTTAGGATCCAGCTTTATAAAGGAGCGTGCAGAGGTGGACTGCCTTGTCCAGAGCCACAGGGCTAGTAAATGGCCCCCTGACTCCAGGTGCAGTTCTCTAACCCCTGGCCCATCTATATGGAGAAGGGGAATGTGGAGGGAGGGTAGAAAAGAGACAGCATGCAAATGTGAGACTGTACAAGTTCTAGAAAGGATAAAGGAGAGGTAATCTGCTTAAGGAAGGTACTAACAGGAGGAGGATTGGGAAAGGCTTTTTGCAGGAGGAAGCACTGTCACTGGGACTGGAAGGAAGCCCGAGAAGCAGACACCAGACATGGGGAAAGGCAGGTGAAAATGCCCAGAGTCTAGGATGGGCTGTTATGTGCCAGGACACAAAGCCAGGGTCACTTGGAGTGAAGAGAATGTGGAAGCAGGAAGGGCGGAAGGGACTTAGAGCAAACAGAAGACTTTTCTACTTGATCCCAAGAGAGTCAGCTGAGGGCACAAGAGCACATGGCCAACCTGTACTTTAGGAAGATCAGTTTGACAGCTAAAGGAGGATGGAAGGGAGGCAGGCAGATCTCTATCCCCAGCAGCTACTGCAACAGTCCAGAGGCTGAGGTGATAAGGGTCTGGCCCAGGGTGGGGAGCAGGGTCAGAGGGGGCAGATTCTAGTGAAGATTCACTAACCAGTGGAATTCATGATGCTATATTTACCCTTTCCATTCTTGTCCAAAGACAGGACACTGAACTTGGAGTTGGGGTGGGGGGAAGGGGTGAAATCTGGGTTCAAATAGCACTTCAGTTACCTATTAGTCATGCATCTCTGGGCAAGTTAGAATTTTGTGGCTCAGTTTCCTCATTTGTAAAATGAGGGTGTGGGACTCAGAGCCCAAAGGTTCCTTGATCTCTAGATCTATGGTCTATGAATGGACTTGCAGGGCCTTGGGGCAGATCATCAATCTTCAAGAGCTAGGGATGGATATGGGGACAGGAGAGAATGCTCTTTACCACACTGGGCCCATCTCGCTGCTGCCATCCTCATTATTAGGTGATATTTACAAAGAACCCCCCTTTTTAGCCAATAGCCAGCTTTTCTTTCTATTTCCTCTTTGTTTTCCCTTGTGCTGAATCACACTTATGCTATGGACATTATTTCTTAAGGAACCAAACTTGAACATCCCAAAGGATCCGTGAATATTCCCCCCAACCACGCGGATTACTTCCCCTCCTTTCCTATTTGACTACTGTCCAAGTGTTCCAGCTCGTTTGCCACAGGGGAACCACCCACTGTCCTGGAGGCTTCTTTCTATTTCCTTTAAACCCAGAAGGCACCAATGGAACCCAGAGGCTATCCATCAGTCACCCTCATTTCTACAAGACCCAAGCCTGTCTTCCCCATTTTGTCAATGGCATAATGTTACTTATGATCCTCCTTGAAGCTGCCCAAGAGAACATGATGTTTTTGCCTACTTCCCAGCCATATAAACATTTAATGAGAATAATCTCTGCTGGAATCAAGGGGATCCTTGATGCGGATCTTTGAAGGGAACAGGTGTTGGCAAGTAATACTCTACAGCTGATTGTATCTTTACCCCCTAACATAAAAGACATAGGAGATATAAGATCCCACTGGGCTTATTATTTGTTGACTATATTAAAAAACAAGCAAACATTTGTTTTGGTTTGTTAATTTTTTTTTTCATTTAAAAGAAATCTGTTTTCTTCCCCATCCCCATGCAAACAAAACAAAATAAAACACTTGTAACAAATATGCATAGTCAAAAACAATCACGCTCCCTCCTAGGTAAAGTCCAAAAAAAAGTTGCTGCAATATATTGTCTCCCTCACCTCTCTGGCAGAGATAGGTGGTATATTTCATCGCTGTCCCTTTGGAATCATGGTGGGCCATCACACTGATCGAGGTTCCCGAGTCTTTCAAAATTGTTTGTCTTTATAATGGTTTTCATGATATAACTTATTCCCCTCATTCTGCTCACTTCACTCTGCATCCATTCATACGAGTCTTCCCAGGTTTCTCTGAAGTCACTGTTTTCATCATTTTTCATATGTATCATATCATATTTATATACCATTCCCTAAAGATAAGCAACTCCTTGTTTTCCTGTTTTTGTTTTTTTGTTTTGTTTTTTTGTTTTTTGCTGAGACAATTGAGGTTAAGTGACTTGCCCAGTGTCACACAGCTAGGGAATGTTAAGTGTCTGAGACCAGACTTGAACTCAGGTCCTCCTGACTTCAGGGCTGGTGCTCTCTCTACTGCACCACCTAGCTGCCCTGATTTTCCTGTTCTTTGACATCACAAACAGAGCGAGCATCTGATATGGTGCTGTGATGGCTCGCCTTCAGCAACATCTTCCTTGAATATGTCAATATTAGAAAAGCGTGGCGTGAAACAAAAAGTATGTTTGCCGCATGCATTCACCTCTGTAATGGAAGACAGCTTATGAAGAAACCCAAGAAAAGGGATTCCCTTTGCACAATGAGGGAGCAAATGCTCCCATTTGCAGATGATACCGTGCTGACTGAATCAAACACCGAAAAACTCCAGAGACTCCTAAAAATGCTTCGTAATCTCTCAAGAGCCCATCCCTACCCATCCATCCACACAGACAAAATCAACAATGTCTATTGCCCAGTTACAATTTAAAAAATGACCTACGTAACTCATCCATTGGTGTAAGTATCTTGGGATAGCAAATTGGTGATGGTTTGGTCCTATAATTTATTAGGAAGAGAAGAACATGCTTTTGATTTTGGAAAATTGTATTATTTTTAATGGCCTCCAAATTCCCCATGCATAAAAGGTTGATTAAGATAGACATTTTTATTGATATCTTTTAATATCCCCTGTACATTCTAATAGGCCCCTTCCCCAAGCCTTTTTTAGAGAACCAAGTTGAGCCAAACTAACATATTGAAAATCTGGCATTTTTTGTAATATTATATTCTCATTTTATCTCACTTTTACAAATGAGAGGGAGGGGGGACCAGTCTTTCAAATCCCAATATCTTTGCCGTGATATATATGGCTACAAGACCCAGAACTCTGAAGTATCTAAAGGACAGTGAAGAGGTAGAAACAGAATAGATATAAGCGGTCTGCCAAACATTAAAGAAGCAAGCCTTCAGAATTGATGCCATGTTAAATGCATTATTTTTATGATTTCCCCCTCCAGATGAGTAATGCTTAACAACTACCTTGAAAACAGGCCCTATTTAAAGCCATTAAAGGAACCCATTTAAATGATTTATTCTGTAGGACTTTCGGTTTTTATTTCTCCTAATTATAGTCCTTTGATTCATTCTTAATTTGCGTTCTATCTTACTTCCTGTACCTGTCCTTCCAAGTCTCCTCCGTGACCAAGCCAAGTTCCTGTTTCTTTCCTCCATTCCTCTTCACAGTTCCTCCCCAGTTTCCCCATGCTCTCCTCCTCCTGTACTATGGTCTCTGCAGAAGACCTGGCTCTTGTCTTCCCTTAAGCCAGCTATTCTGCTTGACCTTTGATCCCATCATTACCTATCTATCCTAGGAACTTGCCTCCCTCCCCTTTGCTCTGACCCTTTCTCACCTCTTTAATCTTCCCTTATCTGCTGTTCATTCCTTGATACCCATAAACACACCCTAGCCATTCTCTAAAAAAAAATAAAATAAAATAAAATAAAACTTTCACTTGACCCAGACATCCCTTCAAGCAATCTATCAACACATAGCTCTCCTCCCTTTCACAGCCAAACTCCTAGAAAAAAGCCATCTGCACTGGGCTTCCATTGCCTCACCTCCCACACACTTCTCAATCCCTCACAATCTGGCTTCCCCATCCACCCCTCCCCGACTTTCAACTGAAACTTCGCTCTCCAAGGATACCAATGAGCTCAACTGCTAAAATGCCTTTTCTCAGTCATCATCCTTCTTTCTCTCTGCATCTTTTGGCACTGTCAGCTCCCTCCTTTGAGATAATCCCTCCTCCCTCAGCTTCCTTGATCTCTCTTGTTCTTTGCCTATTTCTCTGACTGCTCCCTTTCCATTGCTCGCTTTGGATCAGATTTCCTAGTGCCCCCCCCCACCAATAATAGATGAGTTGGCCTGATGCTCCAACATCCCTTAATTGGCTATTAATTATTTTTGCCCCTTGACTGCTTTGAACTGTCTCCTCAAACCTGCTTTGATCGTTGGTAAAGTTGATCCCTCTGCCCAACCGATTATTAAAAATTTCTTGTCTACATTTTATGAAATCTTGTTTATACCCTTTGACCATATATGTACTAAAGACTGGGAGTTGGATGTATTTTTAAATTTTATTTTATTAATTTTCTCCAATTAACGGCCATTTTGTCTTCTCTCCCTTCTACTTCTCTCAATCTTGAAAATAAAGAGAAGAAAAATAAAACCATTGTAATGAATGTACTTAGATAAGCAAAACAGATTCCTACCTTGGTCATGTCCAACAGTGTGCATCTCATTCAGTGATACCAGACCTAAATCCCCAAGATTTCAAAGAAAATTAATAGGTCCCATATGTACAAAAATATTTATAGCAACTCTGTTTGTGCTAGTGGCAAAAAAACTGGAAACTATGGGAGTGCCCCCCAAGTGACTTTGGAAATTTTAGATGTTGAAGCAAAAATGATTTATGATACTATTTGCAGGAAAATTATCATACTGTTCCAATCCAACTTTACGTGATTAAAGATTGTCCATATTGCGAATGTCGCTCGACCCCTGTCATTCTCCAGGAATGCCGGAGAAGGTTACAAGGCATTTCCGATCCACCCCCTTGCTTTCAGGCTGCCCTCTTGGCAAAATTGTTTAACTTGTATGTAGGGCATGTGGGGTTCCTGGGTAGGAAACCTTTGTGAAAATCCTTTGTAATGTAAATCTTCCAGCATCTGGAGAGAGGGAACCACACCTGCTTTCCAGCTTCCTCTCCTCTAGCAAATGACCTAGTAAATTTCTCTCTAAAACCATTTCAGATTTGGGGGTTTGTGCTCAAGGACAACACCGTCAGATTTTCACGTCCCATTTATTTGTCACTGATTTTGACTTTGAACACTGGCTATACCTGTGTGAACTCGGGTAAGCCTCTTAACCTGGCTTGAGCACAGCTGGATGATGTCCTGTTTGCCTGAAGTAGCCCATGGCACTATGGAATAGCTGGGACTGTCAGGAAGCTTACCTTGGCTGCTTTGTGACTTGTTCCCATTTTTGCCCTTTGGGATCCATAAGAATAAGTAATAATCCCTCAGCCTCAGAACAGTACTTGAAGCTGTTCTGTGTCCCCTGAGCCTTCTCTTCTCTAGTCTAAACCTGCCCAGTTCTTTCCAATAATGTTTGTAGAATCTGGAATCAGTGCTCTTCATATTCCCAGTTGTCCAGCTTTGGAGGTTCTGTAGATTGTCAATATATTTCCTAAATTATTCAGAACCAAACACAATACTCCAATTGTGCTTGGACCAGGGCAGGGTACAGAGGAACAAACACCTCCTTTGTCCTGGAAACCTTCCTATCTTAACCCAGTCCAAGATCTCCTTTGCTTTTTTGGCCAACACATCCCAATGAATTTGTTCCATTGTGACCAACTCCCAGATATTTGTCCTATGAAGTTCTCTCTAACCAAATCTCCTCCACCTTCTACACATGAAGTTGATTTTTTGAGCCCAAATGTAATACTTTACATATATCTCTAATGAATTACATCCTATTAGATTCAGTCTAGTACTCTTATCTGCCAAGATCTTTTGAGATCCTGATAATCATCCATGGGGTCAGATAGCACATTCAGCTTTTGGCCATTTTCTCTGGTTCTCAATTTTCTCAAATGTAAAATAGCAGAAGCTCAGGGATATATATATATATATATATATATATATATATATGTATATATATATACATATATATATATAAGGGTCCTATCTTAGATGAGAAAATGCTTGGAGAATAAATGTTAACTGCTATCCAAATGTGTTTTAATAATATTGTTTTGAGAACTGATGACAGGGTACTTATAAACTCTGATGAATGTGATTTGAAATTTGGACCATTATTTCTTTCCTCTGTCTCTTGAGTTATAGACTATATGACCTTTCTGAGTCTCTGGATTCTCAATACCCATTGGTTAGAATTTGGTACTAATGAGAACAAGATTACAGATTCAAATGATCAAATGATCAGCTGATTTGTGCAGAAAATTACCTGGTCTATGACCCCAAATTAGACCCCTAATCCCTTCTCACAGTATGTGTATTTGGTCACCATGGGAGACAGGGCAAGACAGGACAAGTCCACCCTTTTGTTGGAGAAATAGCTCAAAGCATTGCTGCTGCTCACTGACCAGCATCAAATCATTATAATGATTTCCATAGAGGATGAACAATAGTTTATTACTTTCAGTCATCATGATGGCACTAAAAAGACAGCATCTTTATTACTTTTTAGAGATTGTCCTGGCTTAATTTGTTAGAGACTGTACTAAGGAAGTCACCAAAGTAGCCTTTGGTGGGCCAGGTAATACACTGTGCTCCATGATCCCTGTATTAGCCTTTTGTTTGGGTCAGTTAATTCTCTCTCTCTCTCTCTCTCTCTCTCTCCTCTCTTTCTCCTCTCTCTCTTTCTCTCCTCTTTCTCTCTCTCCTATGTCTGTATTTTTCTTTCTGTTCCTGTCTCTTTCTATGTTTCTATATCATCTCTCTATGTTCATCAATATGTGTGCATATACCCAATATTTATATATTACTTGAAGATTTTCAAAGAGCTTCATATATGTGTATATATAGTATAATAGCATATACATGTGTATATAAGTACATATACATACATATATATGTATATATAATATATAAAGAGTATATATGTAATATATGTGTGCATACATATATTACATATTATATATACTCTCATAACAGCTTGGCAGGCAGGTGCTGTTGTTATCATTATTTTATAAATGAGAAAACTGAGGCAGACAGATATCAAATGATAGTCACAGCTAGCAAGTATCACATCAAAATGAGGTGCCATTGGAGAAGTGACTCTGAGTTCATAGCCTCCACTCAGATTTAGAAGAATATAATAAGTCAATAAGCATTTATTAAGCACCTACTGTGTTCTAGCTACCATGGGTATACAGAGAGCCGCTGACTTTAAACAGTCCACAAGGTAAAAGCTGGCCAGTTTTCCTATTGGGACCAGTGGCAGCTGGATTAGAAATTGAGTGGCTTGGTGACCGGCTCGCCAGTGAATTACTGGACTGTGGAACTAGGACTAGGAAGTGTGACAAACTCACCTGAGTTCTTGGGAAAGTTATCTGTAGTCACCAGGGACGTTCTGAGCTTCACGGGTGACATCAGCCTGTGTCAGCCTGCTATTATTTCACTGCCTAGTCAGAATTCCTGAGAGAGATTTATAAGCCAGTGATCTAAACACAGGTAATAAACTGGAAAATAGACAATCTGGCTTTCTGCAAGTTTGCCAGAGTCGTCTTCATTTACGAGGGCAGCCTCAATTAGGCAGCCTTATTAATTCTTCCCCTTTTATCTCTGCAGCTCTGCCGGGGCTGGAGAGATTGGGGGACTTTCTCATCTCTTCCTGTTGGTGTGACGAATGACCGATCCACCCCACACCGGGCAGAGGAGCAGGCTCGTGGGTTTAGGGAAGTGGTTTGGCACAGGCCCACTCTGTATGGCTCTCCACAAGGTCAATGTAGAAACTTATGACATCACACCCAGTGGCTGCTTAGGTAGAAGAAAGAAGCTTTTCATTTGCATCTGTTCAGGATTTGGTCTCCAGTTTTCCTCTGGGCTTGGGGAGGCACCTCCAATCAGAACACATAAAACAGTCACACAAATCACAAAACACCTGAATTAGATAGAGCCTCTGGGACCACCATAAGGTGATTAGCAAATATTCATAAAGCACCTTAAAATTAGCAAAGCCCTTTCCATATTATTCCAGTTGGTAAACATGAGGTCAGCAATATATTATCTGCATTTTACAGATGAGGAAACTGAGGCTGAGAGAACATACGTGATTTTTCCATCGGTCGGGTCTTGAATTCTGAGTTTCCTGGCTCCCAGTGCAGCCCTCTAGCCACTGTACGAATATACACTATACACTTAAGGATAAGTCGTTTTATATATATGCAAGACACTGAGTGAAGGGGAACTCAACGCCCTCCATTCCATCTTGAGATGCCTCAATCACTCACAATTCTTCCTGACAGCAAATCTAAATTGTGTCTTCCCAAATCCCTTGTTTGCTCCTGGTTTTCTCCACTGAGCTGAAACAGACCAAGTCTCATCCTTCTTCCTCACTGACAGCCCTCTAATATTCAGAGACATCTCCCTGGGGTTCTACAAATCTCTTCTTCTCCAGAACAAACAGCCCTAAATCCTTCAGATCATGGCAAGGTGATGGGATTTCAAGGCTTCTCACTCTCCCAGTGGCTTGCCTCTAGGACTTTCTGGCTTATCGAGTCTTCCCTAAAATGTGACATCCATATCCAACTGCAGTTTTCCACTTGTAGCTTGTCAAGAACAGAGATACTGATAAGCCAGAATGTGACTATCACTTCCTTTGAGTGTCTATCCCCTTCCAAAGACTGTCTCCTTCTTTCTTCTTCTGAGCTCTCCAGTTCTCATAATGTCTTGGCTGGCTTGAGCTCACTCTCATAATGTCTTGGATGGCACAAGCTCCCTTACTGTTTCATACTATTGACTCATATTAACCTCAGAGTACACTTAAACCACAGGAATTGTTTTTTCTTAGGCAGGATAATTCTCCTCTACTTCCTCAATCTTATTTAGACATGCTCTTCTTTCTTTTGGGGGGGGAATTTCACATTTACCTCCATTAAATCCAATTGTTGATCCCACCAGTGATTCTAATCCGTGGAGAGCTTTTGCTGACTTTCATTCATCCAATGAATCAGACATTGCAGATTTCATAAATTTCATAAATTTCATAAATTCGTCTTCTAAGCCTTCAAGCAAATTATCAACAATTCAGTGGATCGGTCATCGGCAGATTTCATAAATCTCCTCTGTTTTCAGACAAGTTTTCAATGAAAATGTTAAACAGTCAACCATAGATTCATGGGAAATTTCAATAGAGACCTCCTGATAATGAATAGACCTGAGTTTGAGTCCCACTTTAAACACTAACTAGTTACATGAACCTGTACCTTCTGCCTCAGTTTCCTCATCTAAAAATAGATGTCATTATAGTAGTAACTTCCTCATAGGATTTTTGTGAGAAAAATCCTTAAAGTGCTATATAACTTTCTGAATCCCTCTATTTGCACAACTGGATAGCTCACATTTGTCCACAAGGATAGTGGACTCCATGTTCAGATTTTGGGTAAAATTTAAATAGTTTATGTCTATCTAAGATTGATATGCTTTGATCATTGGATAAAGACAGATGATATTACCCCAAATGTCTTGTGATTGGCTGAAAGAATCAGACACAGCTCTGGGCCAATGTAGGGATTGGCAAGCCAATATGATATTATGTATTCAAGCAACAGGCTAGTATGGTGGTAGAGCACCTGGAAGGGAATTACTGGGGGGAGAGAGAGAACTTCTCCCCACACTCAACCACCCCATATCATCATGAATCTAGGAGTTCCTAGGGTTTCACCAGAGGTCCCATAGGTGACTAATATCACGAGAGGACTAGACTGCTGACAGAGGAGGGACCTAGAGGAAAAGCAGCCATCTAAAGTTTGTAAGAGCTTCAGTCTCTTGACGGAGAGATGTGCTGACTGTGAACTCTACAGAGACATGACTTTCTAACCCACTGTTCCTGTTATACCCTCTCTTTAAATATGGGTTTCCTAGAGGCTGATTAAAATGACTTGTTAATCAATGGAAAGTACACTGGTGGGGGCTCATGAACAGCAGTGCTAGAAGCCACAACCACTCAGGGTTACCCCTTGAATGCTCTTAGAGGAAGTCAGCTGTTTTCTGGGGACCTCAATCTGTCAGGAGATAAGGGAAATACTTAGCCCCAAAGTGAGTGCTACATATTTATGTGTCTATCTTATTTGTAGGCTCCGACCTATCAAGTCCCCATATAGATACACCCTTTGCTTTTGGAGATTTATAAGTCATCTGTAACTTATATCCCTCAAGAGAAGCCTGGGGGCATGGATAAATGAAATGATTAGTCCCAGATCACATGGTAGATGTGGGCCCTTGGCAGAACCTGAATCCAGTACTTCCCATTTCTGAGGTTGGCCCTCTACATTACATAGGAAGCCTTTAATCTTATAAATCTTAAAATGTTATAAAGTGACTTCCCCCCCCATCTCTGGGTCTCTGTACCAGTCACTCCCTATTCCTAGAAGGTCCCCCTGCCTCATTCTCCCCTTACAGAATTCATCTTTTCCTTCCATATACAGCTCTACCTTCTGTTTAGTCTTTCCTTATCCCTCCCAACTTCTGGCTCCCTCCCTCATCACCTATTTTGCATATACCTGATTAAACGCATGCTCTAGTAATAGATATTTGTTAAATATATTATATTTACATAATATATATTATATAACTAATATATACATAATTTATATAACAAATGTGTTTACATAACACATATATATTTGTTGATAAATATAATATTTGTAAAATATATTATTCAATCATGCATTTGTGCTGTTTTTCTTAATGGAATCTGATTTCTTGGGGGACAGGGCCTCTCATTTTTGGTGTTTGTATGCCCAGAGCCTGCCAAATCGCCCCAGGAGCCTTTAAATAATGGCTTGACGGCCAGCTCTTGCTCTTCTGCGGTGACATTGCCCGGGTTCAGCTCCATGCTTCTTGGGGGGACAGCTAGATTTTTTTGTGACCCCAGGACTCCTGCATGTGGCTGAACATCAGTGACCCCAGGTGACCAAGGACTCTGGAAGACACATCACAGGAGACCCTCTGGCTGAATGTTGACCTGGTGCCTGGTCATCGAGTCGCCCAAATACCCAATTGCAGCTTCTTCTGCGCTTAAAAAACACTGCCACGCGCACATCGGCCAGCTTCCCTTTCCAGTGGTCAGAGAAATCCCACATCATCAACCCCGCGGGTCATCGACCCCAAGAATTCTGGCTTTGCCAAGCTCTCGGGCTCTATTCACGATTGGGGCAGTAAGGTGCAAGGCTCCCGGAGCCCTAGCCCTGGCTTTGCCAACACCATTTAAGGGCAAACCTTCTCCTTTCTCTGAGACTCAGTTTGTCTGCCCATCCAATGAGAGCTTGAGACTGGACTTGTAAGGTCCAGCTCTCACAGTCTGTGGTTCTAAGTCTAGAGCTCTGAATTAAAATGAAAATAGGCAGCATTTGGAACATCAGAAAAGTCTCTTTACCTTAATTACTGTCTTTTCCCTCAGCTGGAAGGCTATGGCTGCACTGTGCTCCTTTCCTGGATCCCTCTGCTTCTAGACCCATGACTTTGGGATTAGCTGAGAAGGCACAGGTTCGCCCCTCATCCCACCAGGAGGCCCTGGGAAGTGATGGGAGGGCCCGTTTCTGCAGTAAATTGGTCCCTCTGGTGACCTGGCACCTTTACTACCCACCCCCAGGCTCTTCCAATCTGGGATGCCCAAGGTGGGCCCGGGGCGGAGGTCTGCACAAAGCAGGCTCAGAGCCGGCCCGCTCCGGAAAGGGGTGGGGAGGCAGTGGGCAGCCCCAGCAGTAGTCAGCCACCATCCACCACGGCCAGCTCTGGAGCAGCGGGTCTCGGGGGACGGGAGCTCCCGGCTAGCTGGCTGGCGGCCGAGGCTGCTCACAGAGGGCCCGGGACTTGGCTGGCAGCAGAGGGGTGGGGATGGAGGGGAGGGGCAGCCGGCAAAGGCTCTCGAACAAGGAGTACATTCAGGGCAGCCTCCCTCATCCGAGTGGAAAGCTACAGTATGTTCGTGCTGTCCAGTCCAGACTTGGCCGGGACATGTCTCTCTCTCCTTATAAGGCTGCAAAGCTCTGAGGCGCTGTGCCTTCCAGGACACAGCAGCCCTTGTGATGGGTTTGATCAGATCTCCCCCCAGCCTGCTATCAAGGGACCGAACGAGCGGACTTTCCTACAGCTTGGCCGTAGGCTGTAAGCCACAGAGAGGCCCACCTGGCTTAGAGACGCCCTCCCACTCCCCAACACCCCTGGATGTTTCGGGGTGGGGCAGCAAACTTGGCAGGGCCTGCGTCCCGAGATCCCAGATCACCGTCCTGGAAAGGCAGGGAGCGTTCCTTGGACTTCCCTGGAGCCCTCTTTTCAGGGCGGGCAGAAGTGGGAAAGAAGTGGGGAATGCTGTCCCTGGCCGGACCCCATCTTCTCTGGACTCCTGCAGCCCTCTGACCAGAAGCAGGGCCTTGTGGGAGATGAGCAGGCCCGAGTGCTTTCCTTCTCCCTGGAGGCCACAGAGAAGCTTTTGGGATTTCTGACTTGGGACGGAGCAGTCCATCGTGGCTTTTGGGGAGAACCTTCCAATCGTGGCTGGGCAAGAAAATGCCAGGTGGCTGAGGGGCCCCGTCCTGCAAGCTTCTTCCACATGCCTGCTTCTTGGGGATGCTCAGAGAAAAAGGCAGGGTGGTCTGATGGACGGTGCTCCAGACTGGCAGACCTGACTGCCACTTACTACTTATGAGACCTGGAGCCGCTGCCCTCGGGCTCAGTTTCTCCATTTGTAAAGTGAACTCTCAATTGAGAATTCTATAATCCCACACCTTCTGATCTAGGTTAATGTTCTGGTACCACCTCTTCAAATGGGAGACTATTTCGAAAGTACTTAGCACAAGGCTGGTACACAGTAGGCACTTAATAAATGCTTGATCCCTTCCCCTTCCTCTCTGCTGTCCTTACTCCACCTCCTCTTTCCTCACTGACCTTGAACAAATTACAAGTTCAGGACCAGTGCTCTACTCACTGTGCCATCCAGTTGCCCCAGCACAGTAAGTGCTTAAACATTAATTAAGATCCCATGTGCCAGGGATCGTGTTAAACATTGGGGATACAAAAGAGAGGCAAAAGACAATAAACTTTGGGGGTACAAAAAAGAGGCAAAAGAGCAAACACTGGGGATACAAAAGAAAGGCAAAAGACAGCCTCTACATGCAAGGAGTTTACAGTCTAAATACTCATTGGATTGGATAGAAAGCAACTGAGCCAGAAGTGGGGGAGAATATTGTTTCATAGCCTCCCAAGGGTCCCAGCTTTCAAGAAGTACTTAAAATATTGTCTCTACTTCTCTCTGGTGGGAAAAGTACAAGTCGTCTCCATTTCCCATGTGACAACCTTTGCAGTACTTGAAGGCAGTACCTCTAACTCTGCTCTTCCCCAGGGCATATGGGTAATCTAGTGGTTCTTCAGTTTGCTGGGCTTCCAGTGCCATCATCATCATCATCTTCCTCTGTGTGTCTCCAGCTTGTGAATGCCCTTCCTGAAATGCCAGACCCACAGCTGGGTACTCGGGGTGTAGACTGGGCAGGGCAAGCAGGACCAATGCTCCTGAGTATCTGTTCAGGGGTGGGCTTCCCACCAAGTTAACCATTAGAAAGTCTTCAAAGGGAATCTTTTAGAAAGGAACATTTACTAAGGTGGTGCAGTGAGTGCAGACCAATCCCCAAGTCTAAGACACACTCTCTCCCTCATAGATACAGAATCCAGAGGAAGGAAGCTCCAATGGAGAAAGCACGTGCGGCCAGAATCATTCCCAGCTCTCAGCTGTTTCAGGTTCTTGCCTCCTGTTTATCCCCTTCAGTATCCCCTTCAGAGACTTTGCACCAGATTTCCCTACAGAATCCCATCTTTTCTGAGCTACCCAAGAAGACATTGTCACTTGCTACCGTTGCCATCCTTGGATGCTGTGTCCCAGGAAGCAATGACAGAGCCCCAATCCTTTGGACCCTTCTCAGCCCAAGGCTGAGACTGAAAATGAGCATCAGTGTGAGGTGCTCCCCCTTCCCTCTTCCGGGCAATGTCTTCTCAGAAGACATTCTCAGACATCTGGCTCTCTCTTCTGGCTTCTACCAGATGCTCAAATTTCTAAGTTCCCAATTAGCTGCCATTTTCTTTTCTTTCTTTCTTTCTTTTTTTCCTTTTTGCTGAGGCAATTGGGGTTAAGTGACTTGCCCAGGGTCACACAGCTAGGAAGTATCTGAGACAAGATTTAAACTCAGGTCCTCCTGACTTCAGGGCTGGTGCTCTAACCACTGCACCACCTAGCTGCCCCTGTAGCTGCCATTTTCTAGATGACCCACGGGCTTGAATAAATTTCCTCAATCAAGTCAGATTCCTCTCCTGTGCACTCTTATTTCAGTTCACTTCAAAGACATCTAAACTGATTGGATTTTTACATGTAATCAAAAGTCTTCTATTGACTTACTGATTAAAAGGTGTTTGGGTTTTATTCCCACCTCTGAATGTTTGATTTCATTGACAAACAAGGTTTGTCTACAATTATTGAGGTGACAGTCTTACAATAGGGCCAGAAGTCCAAACTCCTGACTTAACAGATGAGAAAACAGGCCAAGAGAAATAAAGTAACTTGTTACAGATAGAATAATTTTGTTATATATTTGAAAGGAACAGCAAGTCATACATAGTAAATTAACAGTTCCATATGCAATCATCTTTTTATTGTACTATATTATGGAAATGCTTGTTTTATTTCATATATTAAAAATGGAAAAAAATTAAGCAAGGTACAGAGCAGAGGTGGGGATTTGGGAACCCAATTTTTTCATCTTCAAAGCCAGTTCTCCCTCAACGTTGCCATACTGGAACAAAGCATTAGTATGATTTAAGCAAAATTGCCAAGTTGTGCTCCAAGTCTACATATGAAGGCCATTCTTCAAGGATGATAGAACCCAAGGATGGCTCTGTGACTACAGCATGTCATAGAATTTATCATAAAATAATACTAATGCTAGAGAGAGCATTATTTTTGATGCTATTATCATTGATGATAATTCAATAAAATAAATTGCATCATTTAAGACCGAACAACACATTATTCATGACTTCCTAGATATACTGTTCACTCCTATTTTTAAATAATTTTTTATTTTATTTTTATATCACCTATATATCACTATCACCTCATAACAAAGAATGAAAGAGGGGAGGGAAAATAAGATATTGAAAATGTCCATTCCATAGGATATCCCACCCCATAATCCCCTCTTCCCCACCTCTGCAAAAAAAGTAAAGATTCTTTCTCATATCTCTTCTTTGGAGTCACTATTGGACATTATGATTTTGCAACATTCAATTTTAACTCTTTTCTGCTGCTATTCTTCCTGTGGATATGCTGTAGTCATTGTATAGATTGTTTTATTTTTTTCTGCTTACTTCACTTTTCCTTGGCTCACATAATTCTTCCAAGGATTCTATTTACCATTTATAATTATAATTTATAATGTAATATTCAAGTACATTCATATACCCCAATTTGTTTATGACTATATACAGTGTTTCCAGGTGGGTTTTTTTGTTTTATTACAAAAAAATAAATGTATACTACAAATATTTTGAATATATGGGCTCTCTTTTGCTATCATTGACCCTCTTGGGGAATTTGCCTAAAATCTGAATCTCTAAATAAAAGGGTCTGCACATTTTAATCACTTTTTTAGTTTGCATAGATCCAAATTGTTTTTAGAATAGACAGACAAAATCATGGTTCCACCGATAAAGTATTAGTATGTCTATAATTTAATAATGGTTTTAACATCGCACACCATACAGAACACTCAATCTTCAAATGACGTTGATTGGACAGCTTCCAAAATAAACTAATGCTGTAGAACCAAATAAGGTACATGACACTCTCATTGTCCTACTAGAGATGTCCTGGAGGTGTTCTGAGGATTCTTTCAGTGAGCTGCATAAAACAAATTTATAACCCAGTTACTGCGATGTGTCATTTGATCCACTTGGGTAAGAGTCCATGCAATATGAAATATCAAGGATCAGTAGTGAGATTGACATGGTGTGATTGGGCCAATAATCCTTTCAGACTGAGAAATCAGAGAGAGAGAGAGAGTTCAGTGGAGAAGGACACACATGTGTGCCTGCAGGGAAGACACCATGAAGTTGGCTAGAGCTGGGGAGCTGAGGTGGATCACATCATCCTCCCACCCCTCAATCTGGACAGTAAACACCTCATTTGGGAGTTCCAGAGCTGACAAGCTTAAGTTGTCTGGGAGAGTGTGAGTTGGAGACTGGGTGGGGAGAAGAAATTTCAAAGAATTTCAAGAGAGAAAGAACCTAAATAATGGGACCATCAGGGAAGACCTCCTGTTGGAGGTGGTATCTAAGTGGCTCACCAGGATTTGGCTCCTGATGTTCAATTACAAGAGCATTTCATTAGCATAGTCCCTTTTCAATGCTTTCTCACGTGTCTCCTCCAAGATATATTACAAAGCATATTCATTACATATGTGATGATCTATATAGGAAAGCAGACAGAGAAAAAAAGAAAGTAATAGACCCATTAATACCTGGAAGCAGACTAAGCAGGAAGCAATAATGTCTAGGCAGGATAACTTGGGTGGGGAAAGCAGATATTTGCAAAGGGTGGGATGAAGCACAGGCTTATAAACCAGAAGAGACTTGGAAATGAATAAAAGCTGTCCTGGGATTCCCGAGGAGCTGATTTGACCAGACAATTCATTCTGCATTTAGACTCAGAGTCTAGGCAATTGTTTTTCTACTTACAATCATTCTCTTTCCTGTCCTAACTTTCCTGGCCAGATTATCAGAAATAGATCGATGATCTGTGACTCTGGAACCCCAATTCTCAGCCCTCTGGTCCTTCCCAATCTCACTGTTACCAAGTTGATGAATCCTTGAGTTCCTGAGGATTAGAAAGGTTGAGGGATTTTCCTGGATTTATGTATCTAGGGGGGAAGGGCCAAACAGTGTGTTGTACTTTTGATCTTTGAGGAAATGAGGAATCATTAGAATTTATGGAGACAGGGATGACAAGGTCTTCCTGACTCTAGGTTTAGCAGTCTTTATTAAGCCATATTGCTTCTCATGTTCTAGTCTGTTTTCTATTCTTGAAATAGCTTTTTTTTATGATGCTTTTGCTGACCATTTTAAATGGGTTGAAATATAACCATTAAATATGGGTTGAGGAGGGCTCTGTTGTTTCTTTGTGCCAAGTTATTGCCATGAAGGACCTCAAGAGAGCATCTATGTGGAAGCACCACTTCTGGGTGATGAGGCTTCTCTGTGATGACATTTTGCTAATTGTCACAATCTATGGACATGGCAGGACCTCTTAAATAAGATCCACATTCACCCAAAACAGTTTCGTTTAATCATCCACATGGAAAAACCAAGTGGATGAAGACTCTATGTTATCTGTATTATGATACTCAGTTGGATGGACATCAAGACATTGATCTTGGACAAGCCTATGAACACATGATGAAATGACTTTAAAACTGAATAGGAAGAGAACAGAATGGGTCATATTTGGGAAAGTGTGAAGTGGTTTTAATAACTCCAAGCTTTTTCTTTAGAAAAAAAATCCATCTTTTAACACCAGTATTCTTTAGTAATACTGTATAGCTGTGAGTCATGAATTACTAAATCCTGGAAGAAGAGTCTCAGGTCATTCCAAGGGCAATGGAGAGATGCCCAGTGGGTGTGAGTAAGCTGAGTCCTAACACCTATGAAGGCATACAACTCTAGCCTCAGACTAGCTGCTTAATTCCGGTTAAGTCACTCTTTGACGATCAACTATGATTAACTTAGCACTTTTGAGGAATACAGAGATCAAGACAATTCCAAGACTCATGTGGGAAAATGCTGTTCATATCCAGAAAAAGAAGCACTGGATATGAATGCAGTTTTTATTTTGATGTGTGTTTTTTTGTGTGGTGTTTTCTTTTTGTTCTGTTTCTTCTTTCACAGTGTAACTCATATGGAAATATGCTTTACCTGACTGCACATGTATAACGTCTATCATCAGATTGCTTGCTGTCTTGGGGAGAGGGGAGAGGAAGGAGGGAGAAAAAATTGGAACTCAAAATCTTTCAAAACTAAATGTTGAAAATTGTCCTTACACATAATTGGGTAAAAATGAAATATTACTAGATTTTTGAAAAATCCTCTCTTTGACTCAGTTTCCTCGACTGGAAAATGGGAATAATAATAGTACCTACCATCTAGGGTTGTTGGGAAGATCAAATAAGGCAATATTTGTAAAGTGCTTAGCCCAGTGCCTAGAATGTAGAAGGCATAATGTAAGTGCTTATCCCATTCCCATTCCCCATACACAGGAGAAATGAAATATTTGAGAATAGTAATGGCGATGACATTGCCACTCTGAAGATGTCCAGAAGAGAAAGTAGCCTGGTGATAGAGTGAAAATAAGCGATAACTGTTAGAAAGTCTGTGTGTGCTCTTGGGAGCCATATACCATATAGAGAGGTCTAGGGAAAGCCTTCCCCTTTCCCCCTCTTCCCCTATTCTGGTTGTACTCTCTAGGAAGCAGTTCATGAAAGGTACACACAAATACTGCACCATGAAAAGACATATACCCTTGGGTCTGGTCTGATTAGTATCATTAGAGGCATTATCGACTTGGATTGATTGAACATCTACTTCCGCTACTGCTGTACTAGGAGTCAGAGAACACGACACCAACAAGACCATAAAACCAAACTCAAAACCTGAAGGAGCTGGGATTTGTGGGGTGCAGGGAGATGGAATGAGAAGGAATCATCAAATATATAGATAAGGACAGGCAGAAACATTCACAAACTAAACACAAAAACTTAGGAGTATGTACTAGGGTGAAGGCTTTGCTGGAATCAGCTCAGCTGACTTAGGAAAGAAAGTTGATTGTTAAATGTTTATTGTGAAAGTTTATACCTTGGAAATTGGCAAATGTTATAAATCAAAACTTAGCTTATTGGGGTTTTTTCACTGTGTAGACTTGGAGGGAGGGAGATATTAATGAAGCCAATTAAATTTAGAACTATGTAATAAGTACTTTTTTTTTTCTTTCAGAGAGCTGATTGTTAAACACCACCAGAATGCCCCTGCAAAGAAAGAACAGGGATCTTATTTATTAGAATGCTCCTGGGAACAGGGAATACTAAGAGGAATCATGAAAAATCATAGTAGAAGGTCATACCCCAACTGAGTCTTGAAGGGAAGTAGGAATTCCAAAAGATAAAGATGAGGAGGAAGAGCCTTCTTGGTATGAGGGATAGGAAATGGAAAGGCAGTCAGCCAGGCACTGGAAATGGGGGTGCATCTATGGACAATGGCCAGTCTTTCCCTTTTGGCTGCTTCATGCTTCTCCCCACTCCAGTACATCCTCCACCCAGGAAGTGGAGGAAAATGGAGGAAAAGTGGAGGAAAATCAAGTGATTTTCCTAATCTGGTCATGTCACCTTATTTTTCAATTGAACCCAGTGGCTCCCACTCAACTCCAGGATCCAAGAGAAAACTTTCCAATTGGCTTTACAAGCCCTTCACATGCTGGCTCCTTCCTACTTTTCCAACATTTTTGTACCTGACTCACCTCCAAGTGCTTCAGAAGCCACTGTCCCTGTTCTGTGGTTGGTCTGTACACACAATCTTCCATCTTTTGTCTTTGTACCTCTAAACAGGCTTTTTCTCTGTGTCTGGAAGGTTCTCTCTCCTCACTTTCACCTCTTAAAAAATTCCTGATATCCTTCAAGATTCTGTTCAAATATCACTTCTAGAAGATCTTTTTTGATCCCCCTCACTGCTCTTAGAGCCTTCCTCACTTCTACTTTTTTCGATCTACTGGGTGTGTCTCTTACATTTATCACCAAACTATTTTTTTTTAACATTTTGTCTCTCCATTAGAATGAATGCTTCCTGAAGTGGAGGACTATTTGTGTTTGTTTGAATGGTCTAATATCCCCAGTGCTTCATAGAGTCCATGGCACATGGACACCCCTTAATGCTTGTTGGTTGAGTGACTGCCTGAGTGAGTGTGCCGTGTGTGAAGGGGAACAATGTGTAATAACCTTGGAAGAGAGAGTTCAGCCAGTCTAAGAAGGACTTGAAATCACAGAAGTATTTCTATTGTAATTGTAGGCTCACTGAATTAGAGTGGGGAGGGACTTTAAAGCTAAGCTCATTTTATAGATGAGGGAGAAGAAAGCCAGAGAGCTGAAGCCACAAGGGAAGAAATAGGAGAACAAAGATTCAAACCTTTCACTCAAAAACAAATAGTCTTCTTATTCCATATTTCTGGCCCAATGAAGTTGGACCTGTGTTTTAGGGATGCAAATGTGGCAGCTTGACAGGAAGGGGAAGAGGCAGAGAGACCAGTTTACTGCCAAATTGATTAATATGACAGAAAAGTAAACGATAAATTTTGGAGAGGATATGGAAAAACTGGGACACTAATGCATTATTGGTGGAGTTGTGAACTGATCCAATCACTCTGGAGCGCATTTTGGAATTATGCCCAAAGGGCTAAAAAACTGTACCTACTCTTTGATCCAACAATACCACGAGTAGGTCTATAGATCATAAAAAAGGGGAAAGGACCTATGTGGACAAAAATATTTATAGCAGCTCTTTTTGTGTGACAAAAAAAAATTGAACATTGAGAGCTTGCCCATCAATTGGGGAATGGCTAAACAAGTTGTGGTATATGAATGTGATGAAATATTATTGTGCTTTGAAAAAAGATGAGCAGATGGATTTCAGGAAAACCTGGGAAGATTTACATGAACCAATGCTGAGTGAAGTGAACAAAACCAGAGATTTGTATACAACACAATATATAATTGTATACAATATATATTGTATTACGACACATTGTATTCAGTGCATACAATATACAGCAACATTGTGTTATGATCACTGATGATAGTCTTAGGTCATTTTAGCAGAACAGTGACCCAAGATAATTCCAAACAACTCATGATGAAAAATAATACAAATCTAGAGAAAGAGCTATGGAGTCTGAGGGTAGATCATAGTATAGACCATTTTCCCTTTTTTGTTTTGTTTTTTCTTGTGGTTTTCCCCTTTATTTCCCTTTTGTTCTGATTTATTCCCAATCAGAATGATTATTTTGTCACAACTTGATTAATGTTAACATCTTTAATATGTCAGCTTGCTTACCGACTCACGGAGGGGGAGCGAAGGAAGGGAGGGAGAGAGGGAGAAAAATTTGGAACTCGAAATCTTATAAAAATGAGTGCAAAATGAGCTTTCCATGTAATTGAAAAAATAAAATAATTTTTACATTTTAAAAGCAGTGTTAATTTTTTTACATGTAGTTGAGAGGTAGTTAATATAAAATAAAAACTCCCCCCCCCAAAGCCTAATACTTCCATCATCTAAGTGAGAGGGGGAGTGGAGGCTGGGTGAGTGGGGTGATAGGGACCTAGAGAATCAACACAGCTTGGCTGCTGATTCCCCACACTTGTGGAATAACATAGCCCACATTCAGCTGTAGAAGTTTTATAGCTGAAGAATGGAATCCTGGGAAAGAACTCTGGTTTTGGAATTAATTCATTCAACTCTACACTGGCCAGGAGAAGGGGGAGCATGTCTTCCTCTTGTATTTTGCTCCCTGTGCAGCAGTCTGGGCTCTAGCAACTTTTAATTTCCTCTGTCCCCAGGCATTCTGGAAAAAGTCACACCAATAACAGCTTCAACTCCTGACCTGGCTGGCAACGCCGGACCTCCTCCTATGTTCTTTGGAGTCTTGCAAGCCCAGGTGCGATGCTGTGAAGCTGCCCAGCAAGGCTGGTGAGTCACCTCCATCCCACCTAACTGCCTTCCCCCTATTTACCCAGGAGAAGAGAGTATCCTGTCAGCAGATTACTACCTGAAGGGAAATGGTAAACAGAAATTGTCTTTTTAATTGGATTGTTACTGAGAGGTACATCATGTCCTGTACCCTAAACCTGCCCAAGTCCCAGTTCCAAGTCAGGTTCTTCACT
This sequence comes from Myrmecobius fasciatus, assembly GCA_023553655.1. Lineage (NCBI taxonomy): Eukaryota > Metazoa > Chordata > Mammalia > Dasyuromorphia > Myrmecobiidae > Myrmecobius > Myrmecobius fasciatus. The sequence goes on from JAJPUD010002521.1 coordinate 241,237, forward strand.
GCTCCAACCCCCAACAACCTCCCCTACTGTTCCCTGTTTAAATATTGAATCTTCTGTTTAATTGTTCAGAGAAGCCCTAGAAATAGCCATTTTCCAGAATGCTGGTCATTTCGGTTGTGTGGATAGAGAAATGGATGGAAAAACTCGAAGACCTGGATTCAAATCCTCTCTCTGACACTTACTTACATGTGGAAACCTAGGCAAATCTTTTGAATTATCTGAGTCTCAGTTTTCTCATCTGTAAAGTGGGAATGATGATACCTAGCATTTTTTGTTTGTTTGTTTGTTTTTTGTTTTGTTTTGTTTCGTTTTAATGAGGTTCAAATGAAATGTGAATGCATTTTGCAAACTGGAGTGAACATAGTAGGAAGACTTACATTCCGATCCTATCTCTGGTACATCCTGATTGTGAGCTCCGCAGGACACTCTCCAAGACTGGGAGTGGTTAGGTTCTATCTATCACTGGAATCACAAATTCAGGACAAAGAAGGAAGTATCTGTGATTACTTGCTGAAGGAGGCTCTTCCTGGGCAAAATGGCCCTTTTGGTAAGATGAAACTTCTCCAGCACATTTGACCTTAACATGTGATCTCCATTTAGTTTAAAGGGCTATTATCTCCATCTTTCTTCACCTGACCCCCTCCTTCTCAATCTCAAACATTAAAATCATTACTTTGAATCACCACCATCCAAGATTAAGCATTTATTAATCTCCTACTGCATGCCAGGCTCTGTGCTAATAATAAGTACTTGGGATTCTATCACAAATAGATAATGATGCTGGAATCAGTAGCTTGAGGAGCCTTGAAATTTCCCACAAACACAACTGCCAGCCAGGAGGCATGGGGAGGGGGCGTGACTATATGTTTTTAAGCCAAAACAGTCCTCATGGTTCATAGGGGAAATATCTGCCATCTAGGAAGCCCTGGCTAGAGTAACAAAGGATTCAGCCACAGGAGGATCTGCTGAAGGAATCGAGTCTCTATAATGAAAAGAGAGAAGGCTGGCTGAGAACACTAGCTACCCTCTTATGCTTTGACAAAAAAAGTATGACATTTGTCCTGTTGGGCTCAGAGGGCAGTTTGAGGTACAATGAGTTAACATGAATTTAAAGTGCAGAGAGGTGAATTTCAGCTTCGTGTCAGGAAAAGCTTCCTAACAGCTAGATCTACCAATCTATTCACTAATCAATCAGTACTTTTTAAGGACCTAGTCTGTAGTTGGTATTGAAATCCAAAAGGGCAATGAGCAGATGGGGGTTCTTCTCAATACAGGAATAGTGATCACTAGCAATGATCATTAGTGATGATCATTGTAAAGATAGTGATCTTCTAAGTGAAAATAATGCCCATACCCATCTTTGGGTATGGTTTGGATAAACTAGACGAATTATGAGATCCTTTCCAGTTTGAGATTCAGGGATTTCTGGCCTGAGTACTGTCTGATCTGCCTAAGAGACATCTCTTACTTCTAGGTTGGAGGTTACATGAATGTTCCTTTTGAGATACTCAATAGATGTAACCTCTACAATCTCATTTCTTCTTAAATAATTGGATCTTCTTCTCAGTATTGATCTCTCCATGATTCCTATAAAGGACAGAATTTCTGAGAAATAAGAAGCCTTTTATTTCAGTGAAAAGAGTTCTGTATTGGAGGCTGAAGGCTGGAGAGCTTGGTTTGGATTATTGTGAAAATTCAAGACTGGATCATTTTAGAGAGAGTGCACAATGTGGATAAGGAGGTAGGAAATAGGAGATGACAAGGCTTTATCAAGAACAGGTCGCGTCATGCTAACCATATTCCCTTTTGTGACCACAGTATCATTATTTTTAATTAATTAGGTTATTAAGCTAGTAGAAGGGAATGCTTATAAAGTTTGTCTTTATTTTAGTGGAGCTTTTGATAAAGTATCTGATGCAGTTCTTGTACAGAAGATGGAGAGATGTGGATAAATACACTCAGATGGATTCACATTAGTTGGATGGTTCATTGGATTTGAAGAGTAGTTGTTTGTAATATGTCAATGTAATCACCATCTCCACTTGAATAAGCTGGAAAACTTGTGCTTGGAGAAAGGAGAGGGAAAGGAAATGGGCATTGATCAAACACCATGCTAAGCACATTACAAATATCTCCTTTGAGGTGATTTGGCCCTCTGTCACTGAACTTTTTTTTATTAATAACTTAGATGAAGGCATAGATGACATATCTCAGTTTTGGAGATGACACAGAATGGGGAAGGTTGTCTCAAAATAGTGAATGCTTGATGGCATCCCAGAGTATAGGGATCACTTGAAGAAGATCCCATTCAATAATGATAAATGTGATCAAGTCTTGCATTTGGGTCCAAAAAAGTATCCTCTTCCTATGTGTAAGTCAGGATCTGAGTGTTTTAGTGCCCCACAGGGTCAATGTGAATCAACAATATAACATGAGCAGTGTATATAACTTGGAGCAGTGTCCAGGATGGGTCTCTCTCCTTAGCATCACCCAGAATATAACAATACTAGCATTTGAACACAGCTACCCACCAAGAACCGAACAAAGCATTATGTACCTCCTCCCCTTGACCATGATGTCTTCCAGTCCTCATCTCGACAGTCTCTTCCAATTCCACCTCCAAGATCAAAGACTAACCAACCCTATGTTTCCTCCTCCTGAAGAGTTCCTGTTCTGGTGAGCACAAAGCTGGAGCATTTGATTGAGATTTGACTGCAGGGCTTAGAGAAGCCCCAAAGTAGAACAGACTGGGTTTGAATTCTACTGGGGGACCCTGGGCAAGTCACTTAATCTTTTTGAACTTCTATTTCCTCAACTGTAAAATGGAGATAATAATAGAGCCTCCTTCCTATAGTTTTTTCTGTGAGTATTTTATTTACATTTTTACGCATCAGAAAGGATTGCTTGGAGTATTCCTTCTTCATTATAAGATCTACCTTTCTCAGTCAGGGCAAAGGGTCCAGACCTCAGCAATGACAAGAAACCAGATGCTGTTCTACTCGGCCAGGAAGACAGAAGAGGAGTGTAGAAAGAGCATCCAATTTTGACCTTTATTATCTCTAAGACCTTGAAAGAGTTATTGCTCTAGGACTCAGTTTCTTATTTGTAAAAATGAGGAGTCACACTAGGTGACTTCAGAGTAATTTCCAGTTCCTAATCCATGATCCTGTGATGTGTGTATAAAGTGCATCCCCAGGCTTCCCTACAATGGGATTGGCTAAAGTTGGATTTCTGACTTCTATCGTCTCAGTCCCCGGTGAATTCTTTTGGAAAATACTCTCATTGAAAGAGAGGATTTATTCCCATTTTTGCCAATATTTATAATATGTGACCGCATGCATTAGTCAGTGATGAGGAAATCAACTGAATGTGGAGCCCCAAGATGGTGTTTAAAAATTGTCGTTAGCGTTGCCTTGTGTTTCTCTCTACAACCATCCCTGTGCGAGACTGAAAAGGAGGAGAGAATACTATCACTCCCCAAAAGGACTGAAAAGATCTGGCAAAGACTACCTTGTCCCTTGACCACCTGGTTTGTTCCAATTCTACTGAAGTATAGACTTGAATCCCTAGGTTGAGCCCAGAATCCAGCTGTGTGCTTGAGTAACTGGGTGGACATGGGGCCACATCTGGCATCCAAACCCATCTAGGTGCAAGGCTATGTGTGTCTGGATAACCAGTCTTACAGGGCACATGTCAGATCTTTCCCAGTAGAATGGAAGTTCCCCAAAGAACATTCATCTTTGTATGTTGTCCAGTTACTCATATATACAGTTGATGCTTTATTTGTATTTCTTGATTTAAAAAAGAAGTATTCAATTCTTAGAGAAAGTTTATCTATCCTGACTCAGTAACATTAAATTTTAGGTTGGAAGAGTTTAATACCATTACTCTAGTATTGTGTTGTGTGTTTGTGTGTGTAAATGTAAATATATTTGGACTGGACTTGGGATTTTGCTAATATAAAGAACTTCCAGGTGAGGAAACCCTTTCTACAAATATAGTTTGACACTTGCTTTGCAACCTAAAGTCTTAAAAAGATACTTGGGGCACTGAGAATTCAAATGACTTCCTCATGGTCACATGACCAACATATATCCAAGGGAGTTAGATTTCCTAATTCTTCTCTCCATTAGACCATTAGACACATAAGTATTACAACTTTTGACCTGTTGTAATATATAGATCTTTTTGCGTTATAACATATATATGCATACATAGAGATAGATAAATAAATAGAATGGATGGGTAGATAAATAGATGGATGGATTGGATAGATGGATGGATTAGATAGACAGATGGATTGGATAAATAGATAGATGGATGAATGAATGGCTGGATTGGATGGATAGAGAGATAGATATGATACAGACGTAGATGAGTGTGGGAGAGTCTAGATTTGGGCCTTTAGCATTCATTCTGGTTAGGGACTTCCCAGTGAACTTCCTCTATCAGTGCAGGTCAGCACCCATTCTGCACCCTCGAGTTTTTGTCTATAAGCCCCTAGTCTACAAGACAACTACCACACTGCCCGTCATCAGCACCGGAGTAACTCTTATTTGGGGGAGTTGTGAATCAATGAGCCCTTCTTTCTTTTAAGAGTTTCTTTCAGCATTTCTTCTTCATCTCTGGGTCTTTCCCTGCATTTCTCTAAGCCTTTTCCTACCTCACAGGAGTTGCAGTTCACGTTCACTGCCTCTAAAGATTCCCTCTGTTCTTCAGGCTGTGGGCACATCTCCTCCCGCTGGCAAAGACCTGGGGCATGATGTACAGGACATGGAGTCAGCAAAGCCAGGACGCTCGCTCTCAGTGAACGCTTGGATGAGTCAAACACTCAACCTTCCTAAAACTTTGTTTCCTCCTCTAGGAAGTAAGGGGTGGGGGGGATCTGGCCATTTACCCCTGGTGGCAATGAGGGAAAATGTGCAAACCGTGAGGTGCCTTAGAAATAGGAGCAGGCGTCAGCCAAAAGCTTTAGCTCAAATGAATCACACGCAAATTGGTCACAATGGTATAGGTTCCATCGACCCACCCCTGGCAGTGATCAAACACAGTGCCAGAGATAGCTCCACCAGATCTTTTGGAGGCATGCGTGCACAGTCAGTGCACCGAGGAGATAGCGGGCTTCCTTTGATCCTTGATTCTACATTTTTTCAGCTCATTGGATAGAAACTGGTTTCTGGGCCCATGCACGTGTTCAGACAGTGTCAAGATCTAGTTTTATAGACAGGGAAACGTCCTCCGACACAGTCTAGCTGCCTTGCTTTGACTAAGTGGCTTCACCTCTCTGAGCCTCAGGCAGCTCTTTCAGACATATTGAGCGATAATTGGGCTCCGAGCTGCTCGGGTGCCTCCCTGACGAAATGTTCAGAGCATTGACGTAGTCTTGGAATCATCGATGTGGAAGCTGTGTCTACTGATGGAGATCGAACCTCTAATAACCTCAGAGAAAGCCTTTGAGAGATGTCGTGCCTAGAAAAGTCTTCCTCCTAGGGTCAATCTGTGGACCAGCCAAGTAGACCCGAGCTGGAAGGGTCCTTGAATGCCTAGCCTAGAGCCGTGGAGCCCATGTGCCCAACTTCTTCCAGCTTGGTAGGACACACCACAGGGTACCCTGTGCTATCTCAACCTTCAGTAATCTCCTCTAGGCTACATGGAGGCTCTACTGGAGGCCGGCTCTTCTCCTGGCTCTGTCTCTTCATGGGGAAGAAGAGGGGATCGAATCTCATGACCTCTAAGACCATGATCCTCTGACTTCTAGCACCATGGATAGAGTCAGGCTCGAGTGGGTTCAAGTCCTTTCTCTGACAGATAGCAGCTCTGGGAACATAAACAAAGGGCCCAGTGTCCCCAGATAGAAGATTCCCTCACTAGGAGTACCCTGTATGAATGAAATCTCCGCTCTAAAACCAACAAGCAAAAACCCACCCATGTTTTTACCAAGGGAAGCTATATTGACCTCATTCCCTTTTTCTTAATCTTTGCAAATAACAAAGCAGCCATCCAGTGGGTCAATAAGTTGGTTTATATGTGCAGCAAGATAACTGTATAGATATATATACATATATTGGATTTGTCATATATTTTAACATAATTAACATGTATTAGACTACAGGTCATCAAGGGATGGGAGTGGGGGGAAGGAGGGGAAAAATTTGAAACAAAAAAAATTTATACTCAAGTTCTGCAAATAAAAAGCTTTAATAAAAAATAAGTTGGTTTATAATTTATTCTAATGATATTTTCTACATTTCCCCTTATTCGCCAACATTAACATATTGAGAGCCAATTGCTGAATAATTGTTTTTTCTTGTAAAAACAAAATTTATCAATATATTTTTAAATCTTCATTTCCAAGTATATTTCTCCTCTCTTGCCCCATGAGGGAGTAATGTCTTGTGACAAAGAAGAGAGACAGAGCCAAGAGACAAAGAGGCACAGAGAGAAAATGAGAGGGAGAAAGACAAATGGAAAAAAAGAGGAGAGAGAGAAAAAAATATATAGGAGACAAAGATATAGTGAAAACAAGAAAGGAGATAGACAAAGAAACAGGAAAACAGAAGAAAAGAAACAGAAAAGGAAAGAGAAAAAGAGAAAAGAAAGAGAAAGAAAGAAAGCAGCAAAATCAGCTGATTGCTCTAGAGTTCTTAGCCACATGATCAGGATCATGGATATAGCCCACAACAACTTAGGTGAGGCTTTGGCCATCAACGGGTTCCATGGATTCACTGGGCGCTCTCTTACCACAAGGCATGAGCTTCTAAGGGTGTTTAGAATTTTAGTGTAAAGAATTTGTGGGAGACCCACAGGCAATGGAGAGCTACTTGGTCAGGGTCCTACTTTATAGTCTGCTCCTTAACCATTGCAGAATTTGAAAAGGGGCCCAGAACGCTTGATCAAAATGGTGAACAAGGGACAATAGATGGCCAAAAGGAACGCCTCGGGAGCATCAAAAGACCCAGAGAATGGTATCCATCATACTGGGAATTTTTCCTTTCAAGGCTTTAAGGAAGAATATGATGGGTCATAAGAAGATATGGGTGAGCCATAATTTGCACCCCTTTCGGAGGACCTGTTCACATCAGTGAAGACTAAAGTGACTACATTATGCCCAGTTGTATTTTTTCTTTTTTTAATAATAGTTTTCTATTTTTCAAAATACATGGAAAGATTATTTTCAATATTCACCCTTGCAAAACCTTGTGTTTCAAATTTTTCTCTCTCCCTCCACTCTACCAACTCCCCTAGACCGCAAGTAATCTTCCACTTGTATTTTTTAAAGTTAACCTAAAGGATCTTAGGAACGTTAGCTTGGAAGGATCTTTGAGAGTTCCCCCAGCCAGTCCTCCTGGGATGTGGAACTTATTTTCCTAAGGGAGAACTGAGGTACAAAGTGCCACTGATTTACATCCAGGCTGCCCAGCCCTACTTCTCCACTCCAGTAAACTGAAACATCCAGCCCCATATCCTAAAGGGAAGAATTAAATCGCTACAATTTAATGAGCATTTATGGAGTGCTTACTAGGTGCAAGACTGTGGAGGGCATGGAGGCACAAAAGTAAATTTGAAAAAAATTAATGATTGATTAAAAAGGAGGGATGGGGAGGAAGTGAATCAGATATGGGGCACCTGGGGGGACTGAAGGCTGAGTTTAGAAAATAATTCCAGTGGGTTATTTGGGGTAAGACATAGATGATGAGGAGCAAACTGTGAGAAATCTGGAAATGTCATCCAGAGAGAGATTTTGGAGGACTCTAGCAAACGAGCTTATACATTTGTATTTTAGCCTAGATAATAGGGAGTTATGGATCATTCTTGAGTAGGGGAGTAACCTGGGAAGACCTCACTTTTCAGATACCCTTGTAGAATCTCTGTGGAGGTTGAGTTGGCTTAAAAATAGAGTTCCCCTTCTCTCTTCCCTGCTACCTTCTTGCAGGCAAGTCCTTCCCTCACTATCCCAACCTTTTGGAAATGCTGCTGGGGCTGGAAGCGAGCCATCTGGATGGATAGACTGGCTTTCCCCATCATGTGGAACAGATGGCAATGAGATGGAGCTCTTCGGTGAGTCTAGGAGGCATTTCCAAGGAGGGTGATGGGGTGCTCGGATAGACCCAGGAGTCCTATTGGTCCTCACGGAGCCTCCAGCTGGCCCAAGGTGCCTGGCACCCAGGAGACACCTTATTGTTCTTTTCCTACTCCAGCCCACGGCTCCTCCCTCCCCACTCATTCATTCACACATGCACGCACAGACAGGGACATGGGTGGGTGCCCAGCAGTAATGACCAGCTTTGGCAAAAAGCCTTCTGGGAAACTCATGGGGATATCACAGCCAGGATCCCCGGGCATTGGAACCTCCCCAGGAGCTGCTCACCTGGGACCTCCAGCAGCCTCAAAGAAAACGTGCTTGTTCCACAAACTAGGGCAGAGGGCAAGGTCATAAACCTGCCCAGTGGGTCTACCCAGCTGGGTGTACCCCCTCCCCCCAAGCTTGATAAGGCTCCCAGTGCAGTTTGCCTAGCTGGCACTCTGCCTGGAGCTCGTTGGCTGTAGGCTGCTCTGGGCCATAGGAGAATGGGGAGGCAGACCCCACCAGTAAGCTCCGACTGCAGAGAAAATGACCTGCCCCTGAAACCCCAATGTGCTCATTCTGCCCTTTATCAGGAACCATCTCTTGCTGGATTGATTTCTGGCCAACGATTAACCAGACGTGGCCTTAGTGCCTGGATAATACCTGGGAAATCACTGAACACAAGGAAACCTCCTGGTTTATGAACAATCTGTATTTGTGGACCCTCTCCCTCCCCCGAGTGCCCACGCAAGGTCGGCCTGGGTGTTTTTCCATTTGGGCAATGCCTGTGATGACGAAGGCAACCCTCTGATGCTCTCGGGGACATGAGCGTGGCCTGGCCATCTGGAGGGACAGAGTAGGTCTGGACCAGAGTCTGAAAAGCCTGTCAGAGCAGCCACCTGCCTTGGAGCCCAGAGCCTCGGCCTTTCCTTACCCTGTTACACAATTAACTCTTGTCCCTGGGTCCTTGCCCATCCAAAGCTCCCTAAAGTGGTTTTCCGCTTTGATTTTGGGACCCAATATAACTGGGCCATATCATTGCCATTCACCTCTTCCTGTTCTTTATTCTCCTCCTCCTTTTCCTCTTCCTCCTCCTCCTTTCTTCATCCACCCCCTCCTCCATCTCTACTTCCTTAATCTCCTCTTCTTTATCTTCCTCCTCCTCAACATTTATTTGATGCTTATTATGTCTCCATTGCCATCACTGAGGGAGCGTGCATAGGAAAGAGCTCTGGAATCAGAAGGAGGACCAGGTTTCAAATCTTGCCTCTTCTACTTCCTACCTGTGTGATCTCAGGCAAGTCACCCTCATGGACTCAGTTTCCCTATCTTTAAAATAAGAGTACTGGATTCCAAAGCCTCTGAGATCCCTTTCAGCTGTAACCCCACAATCAGATTATTTATGAGGTTATGATCAACTATATAGTGCAAGCAGTGCATGATGGTCCAATAGAGAAACCAAGAGTGAGAAGGGAGAGGGAGCTCTGGATCATTCTTGAGTTGGGGAGTAACCTGGGCAGATCTAGCTTTTCAGATGCCCGTTTAGAATCTCTGCTGAGGATAAATTGGCTTAAAAAAGAGTTCTCCTTTTCTCTTCCCTGTTACCTTCTCCCAGGAAAGTCCTTCCCTCACTATCCCAACCAGCAGAGGAGGGAGATTGCAAGATGTCCAGTATACCCAGTACATGGTCTGGAACACAAAACGTGGTTCACGAAAGGTGCGCTGATTCATATTTCGATTTCTCTATGGGTCAGTTAGTCAATCAATATTTCGTAGCAGCTTCTAGGTGCCAGACACTGTGCTAAGCCCTAGAAACACAAAGAAAGTCAGAACAAATCAAAACAAAGAAACAACAAACAAATCAAAACCAAGAAAAACAAGAAACCTTTCTTCCACAGAGGTCCCGGGCTTTGGAGGTGATAACAGAAAAGCAACTAGAAAAAAACTGGCTTGATGCAAGATAAATTGGAGATGATCAGCTGAAGAAGACATGAGCAATAAGGGGCACAGGAAAGACTTTTTGTAAGGGATTTAGCTGGAACTTGAAGGAAACTGGGAGGCAGAGGTGAGGAGAGAGAGCATCCCAGGCATAGGAAATGGCCAGAGATGGGCAGAGAGAGCCCAAAGATGGGCAGTGTTATCTGAGGGAAAGCCAGGAGCCAAAGCCAGGGAGGAATCTGTGGGTGATGGACGTTAGGTAGGAGGGAGTCAGGTTGTGAAGAATTTGAATCCTAAATGGGGCTTTAGATTTGATTCTAGAAGTGATAGGGAGTCCCAGAAGTTTATGGACTCCCACCTGCATTTTAGGGAGCTTGGTTTGATAGTTGATAGACTGGGAATAGGGAGAGATCTGAGCCAATCAGCAGGCACCTTCACTAGGTGTGATGTGGTGGGGTCCAGAACCTAAAGGGTGGTAACATCACCTGGGATAGAGAGGTAACTCAGATCTCGAGCACTGATTGGATGGTGGGGAAGGGGAGAGAGACTGAAGAGCACTGGATGATAACTGGGTCTCAGGTCTGGAAGAGCAAGGATGGAGCCTCTAAAGTATTGGGGAAATTGGGAAGAAATAAAGATTTTAGGGGAGAAATAATAGATCTTGGTTTCCTGGAGAGTCACGATTGCACCTTCAAGTCAAGTTAATCCAGCAAACATTTTTAAAGTACCTATTATGTGCCAGGATTATCCAGGGGTTGGAGATATTACTAACCACAATGCTTTGCTCACAGTAAGCTATTAACAAAGGCTTCATTTATTCATACTATTGCTACTGATGCTACTTGTAGGTAGAATTTATATAGCAGTTCAGAGTTTGCAGACTACTTTATATGTTATCCCTTAATAAAAGTATAATAGTATGTGCCCTCGGGGAATTATATGGCATGGAGGAAAAACAACATATGAAGATAAGGGGATAGAAAACCTACATGAGATAAAAAGAATTATCTGGAGTGGGGAGAGCATAAGGAACCTCCAAGTCCCTCCAACTTGCTGCAACCGCTAACTCGGGTGATTCAGGTCCCCCACGTCACCATGGTCAGTTTACCTGAGGATGAGGAGACACCACAATTTTATCTGCTCCTACCTGCCCATCCCCTTCAGCACTGGAACCATTCCCTCAGCAACTGAATACCTTGGACCCAGGTCTTGGCTAAGGAGAGGGAGCAGTTTTCCTCTGAGGTTTAATGCCCCCATTGGGACATCACAAAGTCATCTATGAAGTGCCGAGCTCCCAGGGCTCCATCAGGTGTGGCTCCATTCACATAGCCTTAAGGCTACTGACACTCATCCAGTACTATGGGGTTCAGAAAGGCAAAACTTCTGTGAAGTTTTATTATCATTCCCATTTTCCAGATGAGGAAACTGAGAGTTAGAAAGGTCTCGTGCCTTCTGAGGACTGCACAGCTTATATAAAATAGGATTCGAACTTGGGGCTTTCTAATTCAATGTTGACCTTCTTTCCACTACTCGATACTGTCTCATAGTCTGGATGCAAGGCATAAACCCTTCACTGTTGTAAGAGGGCATTTAGGGGATATAAAGAGTTACTCTTTTGTTCCTATTAAAGAAAAGTTAAGTTTGGGTCAGTGGGAATGGACCTCAGGGTCTGTTACACCAGAGTGAAATGAGTGAAATCTATTTGAGGGTATCTTGTGTGTAAATATTTTTTATTTTTTGTATTAAAAATCAAAATATGGATATATATATATATACACACACATATATATACATATATATGAAACAAAATAAATGGAGATGATTTAATCACTCTCTCTCCAGCATGAATCCTTGTTGACTCTCTATTGGCCTTTTTCTTTCTCTTTTTGGCCTGTGGACATGAGTCAGTGGGATCAAAGGTTGTTTTCATTTGTGTCATTTTACCCTTTGACCTCTGCAAACTTGGACAAATCACTTACGCCCTGTGCCTCCATTTCTCCATCTGTAAAGAGACTTCCATACCTTGGATGTCCTCTGAGATCCCTCACACATAGAAGGCTAAGCTCTGAAAATTCTGTAGACTTTGCAGCCTGAAAACTCATTGATCACAGACCTCCTTTGAGGTCAGGATTTAGGAACCATGTCACAGTTTAACCTAATGCGCTCAGGGTGGAGGACCCCAAACTGATATCCTTGGACTATTGGAAGAACCAATCCTCTTTTGGAAAGGAGCCAGGATTGAGCTGCCTTGCCAGGAGTCTTTGCTTTATAGGAGATTCTAATCCAGCCCGTGGCCTTGTTGGGAAATAGCAGAATAGAGACTCAAGGTGGACCCCATTCTGCAGAGAGAAATCGGGGAACTCCCTTAGGTAATACAGCCCTCCTCTGATTGTATCACATCTCCCCTGGAAATGGCCCAACCATCTAAGGATAGAAATAAACTCCCTTTATCAAGAGAGAACCATTCTGGGATGTTTCCCCATTGCCCCTCATAGGTCACTTGCTCTTCTCTGGACATATTACAGCTTTCCAAACCAATGGGAGTTCCTAGCGGCACAGGACTGGTTTTGTTTCAGTCTTTTGATCTTTAGGGTCTAAACATTTTTATTTTTTTGGCCTGAATTTGTAATTTAATTTGCATGGGATCTCAGGGGTACTAAGAGGTTAATTTAACTCCAGCTCACCCAGCCCCTGTCTGTCAGAGGCACAAATGGGATCCAAGTCATCCCAATGCAGAAGTCTACTCCCTCACTATGATGCTGCAGTGGTTAGCTCATATTAGGGACTTATTAAATGCATAAGAGAGAAAGAAAGAAATGTGCATTTATTAATTATCCACTATATATATGAAATGGTGTGAAGGCTGGAGATCCAACCCCTCCCTCCTAAAAAAAAACAAAAAAAAACAAAACAAAACAAAACAAAAACAAACAAAAAAAACTTTCCACACTTATATTCTGAGAAGATAATACACAAAATGGTGCTGCAGAAGGAAGGAAGGTGCTGGGGAATAATTCTAAATGGATGAATCTCCTAGCTTTGGAAGGTATCTTTCCATTTCCTCACCCCCAACCTACCGTCTTCCCTTTTTATGCAGATTCTCCAAAACAATTCCATCTTAGTTTGGCTGGAAATCATAAGAATCACCCCACAAACATCAGATTCCCAATAGGCTTTTCAAAGTAGCAGGGTGGTATTTCTCTCAACACGAATATTCAGAGTTTTTACAACCCAAGCCTGCTGGGCAGGAGGCTGTTCTGAAGTGAGTGCCCACCTTGAGAAGACCAATGAGTTCTAACCTTGGCAAATGAAAGCCTGAGCTTCCTGAAAACAGGGACTGTTTTGTGCCCTTTTTCTGTGTCTGGCATACAGTAGGTGCTTAATAAATATTTTTTTTTTTCACTGACTGACTAGAATTGAAAGAGATAGTAGAATTATTTAATGTCTAGGTCTAGGCCTCAGCTTCCTTATATCAAAATGCAGACTCAAGCTTGGGATCTTTAAGGCCACTTTCAGGTCTAATGTGTCATGATCTCTATTTATGGAGAAGCAGCATGGCTCAGTGGAGAGAGCACTGGCCTTGGAAGCCTGAATTCAAATTCAGTCTCTGAAGCGTCCTGACTGTGTGAGTTTGTGCCAGTTCCTTAACTGATGAGCTCTTTAAAACTTAAGTTGCAGAGGCTCTTTAGACTTTATCTAATTTATATTAAATCTATCTATTCATCTATCTAAATATCAGATCTATCTAATCTATATTATTTAGACAATCAACATTTGTGAAATGCCTACTATGTGCTAGGCACTGTGCCGAGTGCAGCTTGGTCAAAGGAGTTCCTCAGCAGGAGTTCTATACGCCAATGACATTATTGATCCATCCCTTTTCCCTATCTCCATGAAAGACATGCATTGTCCTTGAATGCAGAATCAAATGTTACAGAGACCAAGTGTGCCTTCCTGAAGTCCCAAAGGTCCTATGGAGGAATAAGACCAGGACCATTGGTCCAGATAGAACTGAGAGAGACCTTAGAGATCAGGCAATCCATCCAGTTCCCTCTTTTTACAGATGAGGAAGAGGAGGCTCAGAAACTCAAGCCCCCACACAGGAATCAAGCAGCAGAGTCAGTGATTTGAGTACAAGGGGAAACTAGACCCACACAAAGGTTTGCTCACTGGAAGACTCTCACATTCACAAGGAAGGTCCCATGTCCCTGGGCACACGAGCACTTTAATGTACTGACACTGAGTTGTGTGTTTTTTTTTTTTTTCCAGATGAGGGATAGAGATATTTTTAATGACAGGTATTTTTTTTCTCCCTTTTCCAGGAAAAGAATGAAATCATCCATTTATCCTGGACCAATTACAGGCACTAGAAAGCATTGAAGGAACAGGGAGCAGAGTCTGATCACAAATAAATATATAGCAGGGGGGAAAACTGTTATTGATTGGCCTTGTAAACTCTGCTACTCAATCGATAGCAATTTCTGGAAATGCCAGACATTTATTTGGTGCAGCTTGAACATCGGAGATAATAATAACTGTACTTATGAAGTGTGTCTCTTGACACCATTTCTTTGAGCCTGTTGGAATAACAAGTGTATATAATATGGTACAAGAGCAGCACAAGCCATGACCACAGTTTCAATATTCAGTCAGTACAAACTGACAATCTCCCGTGCACCAGGATCAGTACTAAACACTGGCAGTACAAATACAAAGAATGAAACACAACTTATATTGTAAGAAGGATGACAGCAAGGATGTATAAAGTCCATTCAGAATAAATATAAAGAAAATGGATGTAAAGTATTTAAATGCAAGGCAGTTGGGGGGGGGTCCTAGCATTAAACATAACAGGGAAGACTTTTCATAAAGTTGATGTTTCAGGTGTTTCTTGAAGGAAAAGAAGGATTCTGTGGTTGAAGACTAGAGGAGTGTGCACTTTGACAGCTGGGTAGATGATTGGCTGAATAGGGAGGCAAGGAGACAAATTAGGAAATTGTTTTTGATATTTTAGATGAGAGGCAACAAGGGTCTGGGTTAAGGGGGCAGCTATGAGAGAAAGTATAATATAAAGTTGGATTCTTGTACAGGTCTTTGGGAGGAAATGGGGACTCACTGAAACATGGTGAACAGCAGCAGCAAACTCTTTTCCCTTTTGAGGGATGCTAAATCACAGGCAGGAATATGGAAAACTTCAATATCCGGAGAGGTGAAAAAGGAAAAGCATCCTATCAATTTTTATGGCCCATTGTAACTAGTTGATGTATCACTTGTATTTTTAAAATATATTTATGAGTGGTTTTGCTTTTTTAATGAAGTATATAAAAGGCTGTTCTGTTCACATGTTCATTGTTGTCTTGAATATTTACACAGTATCTTCCCAAAATTGATGAAAACCTAGAGAGGAACAATAATAAAATTATATTCTGAGATTTCCCAGTGGGAATTCTAGAAAGAAACATAATGAGCCAAAAGTTTAGACCAAATTTATGAAACCTAAAATATGAGCACGTGGCTATATACTGAAGCATAAAAGTTAATAAAAAATGAAGGGCTAATCAGGCAAGGAAAGATGAGAAAAGAAGATACTGACAAGTTCCTGATTTCCAGGAACATTAGTTCATCTGTTTTGCTCTGTAGGCCTCCTATTTCTCCTGTAATATTCTCTTAAACAACTGTTTTCATGTTGCATCTTGAGTAATATATCATAAGTGTGACATTGCATTATCTGTGTCCAAAAAATCTCCTCCTTTCGGTCCTATTATTGTCAACTTACTGTACCCTCTTTTCTTTTATTGGCAAACTTCTCAAAAGTAATCTACATTGTCTGTTTCCATGTTTTCCTTGCCCACTCATTACTCAATACTTCATCTGACTTTCTTCCTAACTCTCCTACACCTTCTCTCTTCAGAGAATCCAATTCTCAAATTGAATTTTTTTTAGTTATTTCTTTTCTTTCTTTTTTTAATACTGCTTTTTTATTTTTATGACACATGCATAGATAGTTCTCAACATTTACTCTTGCAAAACCTGAAAAGTTCTTTATGAAATTAATCTTCAAATTCTTTGAATTCTCTGTAACCTTTAGAAATTTTTAATGTCTACCCCTCTGCTTCTTTCTCCTTTTCACTTCCTTGCTCATCTTTCTACCTTTTCACTTCTGCCTTCTGGCTTTTTACCTTCTTTTAAGATTCAGTTTATATCCTATCTTCCAGAGGAGATCTTTCCTATTCTCTCTTAATGCCAGCACTTTCTCTCTGAAATTGCCTCTCATTTATATTGTATGCATGTTATAGATAGGTAGATTCTTGCATTTTTTTCCCTCATAATTTGTGAGCTCCTTGAGGGTAGTGCCCATTTGTTGCCATTCTTTATATCCCAAAGGTTTAGCGGTGATTCTTATTGACTGAACCATCATTGCTAGTTTCTCCCCCAAAGGAGGTCTTCCAACAAAGGCTGTAGAGAGGGACTCTTCTTGAGTTCTAAGTTAGGTTTGATTCCTGGTATCTCTTCCAACTCTGAAATTCTGTGATTCAATGATTATTCTTTCTTATAAATGGCTAAATTTAATAAGATAAAAATCAAATATGAATAAATGTAAACTTCTATACTTGGGTTCAAAAAGTCAACTTTATATGTACAATATGAAGAGAAATCTGAGGAGACAATAGCTATTCTATAAAAGAGCTGACAGTTTTTATGGACTATGAGTTTATCAAGTAACAAAAATATGAATTATATGGAAATCAAAAAGCTAATATGATTTTAACTTTCATTTAGAAAAAGAATCCAGAAGGAAAGTCACAGATTTAGAGCTGGAAGAGAGCTTAGATGTTATCCAGCAGCTAGAATATTGAATATCAGAGAAAATAAGTGACACCCACAGTTATACATTTAGTAAGTATCAGAGAAGGGATTATTGACTGAATCATTTCTGAGATTTCTTGTGTCCCCCCCCCCCACTTCGTGCCTAGGGACAGCAATCTATTCACTCTTTTACTTGTTCTAATGTCGTCTGATATCATCAATACACAAGTATTGTGTTCAATGCTATGTAAACGAATTTTAGGAAGGCCATTGACAAGAGTGCTCCATAACAGGGTAATTGTGGTGATAAAAGGAGTATAGAACATTCCATCATGGTTCAGTTGAGGTATTGGGGATATTTTATCTCATATATGATAGATATGTCTTCAAATATTTGAGGGGTTATCACATGGAACAGGGATTAATCTTGTCCTACTGGACCCAAAAGGATGGCACTAAAAACAGTAAGTAAAATATCAGATTGAAAATATCAGATTTGGGTTTGTTATTCGGAAAAATTTGCAAACTAGAGCTGTCTAAAAATAGGATGAGCTACATTGGAAGAAATTGGTACCCTACTGCTGGAGATCCCTTATGATGGCTTCTTGTTGGAGATGCCATGAAGGACATTCTCTGTCACTTATGGGTTAAACTAGGTGACCTATAAGATCTCTTCCAACTATCCCTTCTTCATTCACTATGTAAGGGCTTCAAGCTTACAGAATGGTCTTGTTTTTTTTTCTTTGTATCCCCAGTGCTTAGTAAACTGCTTATCACACAGTAATTAAAAAATGTTGTTGATTGATCTGATTTTTTTTTTTAATTTTGGCTTTTATCTCTGTAGATGACTCCCAAATGGGTATTTCCAGCTCTCATCTCTCTCTCTTTAAGATGTGGGCTGCCATTTCCACTTGTCTTCTGTATATTTCAAACAACAAAAAAATCAGCATCTTTTCCTCCAAAGCTTTTCTTCTGCCTGAAAGACCTATTTCTGTTCAAGAATATATACCTATATATATGTATATATATATATATATATATACACACATACATACATACACACACACGTATTTACCATCACTCAGACATCTCTGATTCCTTCTGTTTTCCTTCTCCTTCATTGCACATTCAATCTGCTCCTTCTTCAACATCTTTTTCAGATGTTTCTTTCTTTCCACTCCCATTGCCAACAATCTATCATGATTCCTAATTCTATTTCAGCTATATTATTAAAATAATGTACTCACTTCTCTCCGCCTCAGCTTGTCCCTTGACACTAGGAGCATGGTAAAGTGAAAAGAATGTTGGATGGGGAGTCTGGAAAACCTGGGTTGAAATCCTACCTCAATCACTTACTAGTTGTATGGCCTTGGGGAAATTAATTAGCTTCTCTGAGGCCCACTTTCCTGATCTTTAAATTGAAAATAATAACATCCAACTTCTAGGCTTAGTGTGAGGATCAAATGTAATGATGTGTAAAGCACTTTGGAAACCTAAAAACAACATACAAACACAAACTATTATTATCATGAACTTTCCAAAAAAAAGCAATGCTTTTATATTAAGAGGTGACAGCTCTTAAGGCTTGCAAAACACTTCATATATCCATAGAATCCCAGAGCTGAAAGGGATTTCAGTGGCCATCTGTGATAGAGCCAAGGGTTGTTCACAGTCTGGGGGGTATTGTTGGGTGAGGATGACAACTAAGTTGGAACTAGACTGAGCTCATTCTTCCTTTGAACCACATCTACTATTTCAT
This sequence comes from Myrmecobius fasciatus, assembly GCA_023553655.1. Lineage (NCBI taxonomy): Eukaryota > Metazoa > Chordata > Mammalia > Dasyuromorphia > Myrmecobiidae > Myrmecobius > Myrmecobius fasciatus. Next base: position 259,806 of record JAJPUD010002521.1, read on the forward strand.
TCACATTGGGAACTTCCTCCAAAAATGTAGATGGGCTCCTGCTTTGCCACTTTATCATCTCAGAGACTTGCCTATGAAATTGAAAGGCAGCATTATTTCTTGGGGGTTATGATAGGTTTCATAGGCAGGACTTGAGCCAACAACACTCATCTTCTTTCTTTTTCTTTTTCTTTTTTTTTTTTACCAGCTGTCTGACATCCTTGAAATGTTTCCCCTCATCTCCTCTACCTCCTACCTTCTTTGGATTTCTTCAAGCCTCAACCCAAATCCCATCCTCTTCAAGAGATTTTTCCCAGTCCACCTCAATGTTCATGTCTTCTCCCTGAGATAAGTGCTCAGCGACCTGTATGTATCTTGGATGTACTTAGTTATTTGTATGTTGTCTCCTTGTTTTCTATTGTTATCGTTGTATCATTATTTTTGTATTGTGTTGTTGTTTGTATGTTGAGCTCTTTGAAGGCAGAGACCTTGTGTTATCTTTGTATCTTTCTTTGTATCTTTCTTACTTAGTACAGTGCCTGGCACACAGGAAGTGCTTAATAAATGTTTGTTGACTTCCTCACTCTGAAGCTGGATCTCTATGTCATGGCTCCTTCTTCCTCTGCCATTATTCCTCCTTAGTACATGCCAGTTCATACTAGAGTGGTGAAGGTAGATTGGAGTCAGTCACCGAGGATGGAAGGAAAGGGAGCCTTCTCTATCAATCACTTCCTTTCTAGGTCTCATAGCTATATCCAATTCTTTCATAATGAACTTATTATTAAATGATACTGACTGTGTGGCTCATTTAAAGCCACAAAATAGTTTTCTCTAGTGGATCGAATTGGTACTAAGAGCTCTTCTCTTCCCTTCTCTCAGCCCAAAGGATCCCGTCTTCTCCAAAGTTCAGGTGCCTCCCTTGGCAATGAAGGATTTTTAAAAATTAATTTATTTATTTTTAATACACATTGCTTTTTGAATCATGTTGGGAAAGAAAATCAGAATAAAAGGGAAAAAACATGGGAGAGAAAAAAACAGAAAAAGGAAGTGAACATAGCATGTGTTGATTTGCATTCAATCTCCATAGTTCTTTTTGTGGATGAAGATCGCATTTTCTGTCCAAAGTCTATTGGGATTGCCTTGGATCACCGAGGCACTGAGAAGAAGCAAGTCTTTCCTAGGTAATCATCACACATTCTTGCTGTTATTGTGTACAATATATTCCTGGTTCTGCTTCTTTCTCTCAGTATCAGTTCATGTAAATCTTTCCAGCTCTTTCTAAAATGAGCGTGCTCATCAGTTTTCATGGAACAATAATATACCATTATCTTTATATACCACAGCCATGCCCCAACTGATGGGCACCTACTCATTTTCCAATTCTTTGTTACCACATAAATCTCTCTTTCTATCTCTAGCTGATGGGCTTTATCAGTAATGTATAGAAATGCTGAAGATTTGTGTGGCCTATTTCATATCCTGAAACTTTGCTAAACCTGTTGTTTCCAGTAGGTTTTTGGATGGTTTTCTAGGATTCTCTATGTATATCATCATATCATTTACAAAGAGTGATAATTTTATTTCCTCATTGCCTATTCTAGTTCCTTTAATTTCTCTTTTCTTATTGCTAAAGCCAACATTTCTAGTACAATGTTGAATGATAGTGGTGATAATAGGCATCCTTGTCTCATCCCAATCTTATTGGGAATGTGTCTAGCTTTTCTCAATTAAAAATAATGCTTGCTATTGATTTTAGATAGATACTGCTTATTATTTTAAGGAAACTGCCCTATGCTCTCTAGTGTTTTTAATAGGAATGGGTGCTGTATTTTGTCAAAAGCTTTTTCTGCATTTATTGAGATTATCATATGATTTCTGTTGGTTTTGTTAATGATATGGTTGATTATGGTAATGGTTTTCCTGATATTGAATCAGTCTTGCATTCTTGGTATAAATCCCATTTGATCATAGTGAATTATCCTGCTGATAAATTTCTGTAATCTCTTTGCTAATATGTTATTTAAATTTTTATATCAATCTTTATTAGGGAGATTGGTCTGTAATTTTCTTTCCCTGTTTTGGCTCTTCCTGATTTAGGTATTAGTACCATTTTTATGTGATAGAAGGAATTTGTCAGGATTCCTTCTTTACCTCTTTTAGTTTACATGGTATTGGAATTATTTGTTCTTTAAATGTTTGGTAGAATTCATTTGTGAATTCATCTGCCCCTGGAGAGTTTTTCTTAGGACGTTCATTAATGGCCTGTTCAATTTCTTTTTCTAAACTGGGACTATTTAAGTAATTTATTTCCTCTTCTGTTAATCTGGGCAATTTATATTTTTGAAAATATTCATCTATTTCAGTTACATTGTTAGATTTACTGCCATATAGTTGGGCAAAATAGCTCCTAATTATTGCTTTAATTTCTTTTTTTATTGGTGGTAAATTCATCCTTTTCATTTTTGATGCTAGTGATTTGGTTTTTTCCTTTCCCTTTTCTAGTCAGACTAATCGAAGGTTTATCTAATTTTTTTTCATAAAACCAACTCAGTTATATTAATTTGTTCAATAGTTTTTTAGTTTCAATTTTATTAATCTCTTCTTTGAGTTTCAGAATTTCTAATCTGGTATTTAATTGGGGTTTTGGAAATTTGTTATTTTTCTAGCTTTTTTAGTTGCATGCCCAGTTCATTGATCTCCTCTTTTTCTATTTTATTCATGTATCTCTTTAGAGATATAGAATTTCCCCTAAGAACTGCTTTGGCTGCATCCCATTGGTTTCGATATATTGTCTCATTATTGTCATTCTCTTTGATGAAATTCTGGATTGTTTCTGTGATTTGTTATTTGGCCCACTTGTTTTTTAGAATTAGATTATTTAATTTCCAACTTGTTTTTAGTCTACCTTTCCCTGGCCCTTTATTGAATATAATTTTTATTGTAGCATGCTCTAAAAAGAAAGCATTTACTATTTCTATCTTTATGCATTTGATTGTAAGTTTTTTATGACCTAATACATGGTCAATTTTGGGCAAATGCCATGTACTGCTGAGAATGAGGTGTATTCCTTTCTGTTTCCATTCAGTTTTCTCCAGAGGTCCATCATATCTAGGTTTTCTAGGATCCTGTTAACTTCCCTAATTTCTTTCTGAGGGGGAAGGTGAGGTCCCTCACTAATATAGTTTTGTTGTCTATTCTTTCTATAACTGGCTTAATATATTCTCTAGGAATTTGCATGCTCCATCACTTAGTGCATATACATTCAGGATTGCTACTACATCATTGTTTACAGTGCTCTTTATCAAGATGTACTTTCCTTCCTTATCTCTTTTAATTAGATCTATTTTACTTTTGCTTTATCTGAGATCAGAATTGCCACTCCTGCTTTTTTTTTTTTAACTTAAACTAAAGCTTTTACCTTTACTCTTTATGTGACTGTGTCAAATGTGTTTCTTAGCTTGAAGACCTCAATGAAAGGAGAACCAATTAGAAGTCATAAAGCTTTTCCCTACATCCAGGATAAATGGACCTCTGTAACTTCCACCCATTTTTCCTGGACCTCAATGGAAAAATTTTGTTTTTCTCTTCCAAGGGACTTACCAAAATCCCATAGCTAGTAGGAAACTGAGATTACAGGGTTAAGTGATTTGTTCAGGGTCACACAGTTCTGGCTGATTCTGGTTGGAATCAGTCCTATAACTCTAGGACTCTATCCACTTCGCCACTCAGCTGCCCTATTATTATTATTATTACTCCAGTGCAATTCAACCCAACAATTATTTATCATATATCTACTATGTGTAAAGCACTGTGATAGGCATTGGGCACAAAGGCAACATGAAAGTACTCTCTACTTCCAAGGATCTTGTGTTCGGCCATGGGGTTGTAGGTCTGGGACAATGAAACATTTATGTAAATAAGTAAATACAATATAATTTAATGAAGGAAAAGATGCTAATAACATGAGTGACAAAGAAATACTTCCCTCAAGACATGGCACTTGATCTAAGCATACTAAATGTCCTTCCTAAAAGGCAGAGTCCAGAATGGAAGACAATATGTTGTGTTCTAGTGTGCTTTGGGCTAGAAGATAACTAAAGAGTGAAAAATTTTCCTCTTCCCCTATCTCAATAATTACAAAGGCCCTAATTTCTTGATTGAATTAATCAGAGACAGCCAGATATCACAGTGGCTAGAACATTGGACGTGGAATCAAGAATCAAATTCATATCACACCTTAAATAACTATTAGCTGAGTAGCAAGGTTGCTCTGTCTTCCTCACTTTCCTCATCTGTGAAATGGGAATAATAATAGTGTCTACTTTTCTAGCTTATTAAGAAAATCAAATGAGATCATATTTGTTAGGCACTTTTAAATCCTTAAATTACTATATAAATCCTAGTTCAGAAATATTCTGACCAGGTGACTATGACCAGTGTTTGATTTCTAATGTACTCCAAGATTGCATTACTGTTCTTGTTGACCATTTCATGCCATAAAGACAAACTGAGCTTGTGGTCTACTAAAACCCACAGATTTTTATCCAAATGAGTCACTGATCAGGCATGCCATCCCTATCTATTTTCTTATGGAATTGACATTTTGAACCCAAGGATAAGGCTTTTCATTTCTCAGCAAGGAGTGACTCGGGATCCTGTACTGAGAATAGAGAGCCAGGACAACGGGTTCAAGTTTGCTTCTCACATGTCCCGGCTCTCTGTTCTTGGATGAAGTCACTTAGACAGCCTCTCACTGTTCAGGCAAGTCTCTAAGATTTGAAGTGGTTCAGCCCGACATTCTCCCACGTCCAGGTTTATCTTTGCTTCCCGAGTCTGCCCTCCCACGTATTTACCAAGCCTTCATTGTGTAGCAGCATGGGCCAGTTTTAGAAGGCTACCATCTGTGTCTTTATCAAAGTCACTGATAAAAACGCTAAACATGGGCCAAAAGCTGTGGCTCTGACTGGGCCCAGCCCCTGCCGGGCTGTCTCTTCTCCATCCAAGGAAAGAATATTGTTGAGAGAATGGAATCCTCAGGCTACTTTGGATGTAACTGAAAACTGTTATTTATTTTTCTTTTAGGGAGAGGGGGAGCGGCTAATCCAGAGCCTCTGTGGAGGAGGATGGCCCTGCCATGTCATGGAAGGTTCCTCCTTCCATTCTGTCAGACCAGGCAGTTCCATTTGGTGTGCTTTCTTGACAGAGGAAACGCTGATTCATGGGTCTGGGCTAGAGGAAACTTTTTTTTTTTTGACAGACTAGAAACAAACCCAAGACATTGATGACTTCCTCCCCACTAGCTTCTGCTATCTGCTCTGGCTCAGAATCTATGTTGTGGGATGAGTCTGGTGAGAAAGAAGAGAAGACAAGGAAGGGGGTGGGCTTGGAGCAGAAGGCCTCCGTTTGAACCCTAACTTGGCAGATATGTGATACCTGGTAAATGACTTGTGAGGCTCACTTTTTCTCATCTGTAAAGTGGAGCTCCTTCGTACACTCCTGCTTCACACACAGAGTCACTCGAGAGGAAGCCAGCCGCTCGCTAACTTTGTAGGATTCTATCCCTATGAGTGATGATAACATTTGATCAGACCCTTGGTGTCTTTCTCTGAATTTGAAGCCATGGTGGGTCCAACTGGTCAGATCCTTCAGTCTTAATCAACTCAACAAGCAGACATTAAGTGCATCATTTGTTCTGGGATATCCCAAGATAACAACATAGCAGTCCCTCGCTTTCAAGGACCTTGCAATCTATTGGCAGCTTTGATCAGAGCTCATGTATGTTTCCAAGTGGTTCAACTGTCCAGGGGAGGATGCTAATTGAGTTCAGCTCCTCAGTTCTAGTCCCACAGGGAGCAGTTGCCTGGGCTTCAATAGTTACCCATCACCCGTGTCTATAACATTATTGTTCTAGAGCAGAGGAATCCACCACCTCTTGGAATAGCCTGGTCCATTTTTAGGGAAATTTGAAACTGTAGAAAGTCTGACCTGACAGCAAGCCTAAATTTGCATTTTTGTTTTTCAGTTCCACCAACGGCCCCTGGTTCTGTCCTCTGAGACCAAGCTGCACAATTCTTCTGAGCTGATTTTGAGAATAAGCTACTTCCTTCCTATGAGGTCAAGATGAAAAAGAATTAGAAGACAAATTACAAATTAAGTACAAATAGAGACAAACCATACAGCTGTGAAGAACCAATATGAACTAGTGAGAAGCTGAAATTAGACATTTTATTTATTAATATTCAAGCAAATAAGCAACACTGCTTAAGTGCCTACCGGTCATGTGCAGGCACTGTGCTAAGCCCTGGGCATTCAAAGTCAGTTAGTCAGTTAACAAGCAGCTAAATGTTTTTTGTGTGCCAGGCACTGTGCTAAATACTAAGGAAGCCAGACCAGGAATTCACATTCTGGTGGGTAAGACAATCAATAACAATCAATACAAGATAGATCCAAGTAGATGGAAGTTAATCTAAGCAGGGAGGGACTGGCAGCAGGGAGGACTAAGACAGGATATCCTGCAGAAGGTAGGATTTTAACTTGAGTCTTTTTTAATTTTGAAAATTCAAATTTATTTTAAGTTTAGTTCCAAATTCTCTCTCTGCTCTTTCCTTCTCTTCCACCCACTAAGAGCCCATTATAAATATGTATAGTCACATAAAACAAATTTCTTCATTAGTCATATCTGGGAGAGAGACAAAAAGAGAGAGAAAACAGAGAGAGAGAGAGAGAGAGAGAGAGAGAGAGAGAGAGAGAGAGAGA